>BQNB010084754.1:1692-28659 GCA_026074375.1 Tanacetum coccineum
TAGCCAATGGTTGGAAACACCTTAGAACATCTTAGGATGGGTGTGTATAGGAGTGTATAGGTTGTATAAAAATTGATATGGATTTGGTTTGGTCTTGGATTCTTGCCGTGAGCTAGAGAGCACAAGAAAGGGAAAAGAAGTTTGATTTTTAGCTAAGGAATACTTGTAAGACTTCTCTTACTAGTAGATACATGTATATATGGTATAGATCTAGTCAAAGGAACAAGGTAAGGTTCAAGGGATGGGTCATGGTCTTAGGGATGGGTTTATGAGTCAAAGAGACAAGAAATGACTAGGTATGGCTAGACATTTATGAGGTATGTTGTTGTTTTGACCAAATGGAAGAGTTTCTTGCATTTCTTGAATCAATGGCCATAATTTTCGGCATACATGAGATATATATGATATATTTGAGTAAACTTTATGTATTGGGTATAAATGTGGGTATTTGTTGAAGCGTAGAAAAGTTTTGGTGGTTCCGGGAGTGCCTAAACGCAATTTATCGCGAAACGTATACACTTTACGTAGCCGATAAAAATAAAATGAACAAAGTTAATAATTATCCTCAAAATAATTACTTAACCCTTGTTTGATGTAAACATTTAATTGTTTGATGCTCGTTTACATTGAACGCTAATTTTTAGCTTACGCGATTTAAACTTAATTCATGAAATTACAAGCAAACGCGTACAACGCTAAAAATAAATAGTAGATTTATCGACGTCGTCAATGACTTGAAAACACAGGGTGTTATAGACTTCCCCCGTTAAACGAGCCTTGTCCTCAAGGCTCACGATGCAGCACTTGACGACGGTGTGGTCTTGATGAAGAGGTGTGGGTATTTCTTCTTGAATTGGTCTTCACGTTCCCACGTGAACTCAGGACCTCTCTTGGAGTTCCATCGAACTTTGACTAATGGGATTCGACTTCGCTTCAACCGTTTAACTTCACGGCCTACTATTTCTAATGGTTCCTCAACAAAATGAAGCTTGTCATCAAGATGAAGTCCATCCAACAGAACGGCTAAAGGTTCGTCGGCATGACACTTTTTCAGATTAGATACATGGAATGTATTATGAACTCTACTCAGCTCTTCAGGAAGCTCGAGCTTGTAAGCAACCTCTCCGACCTTTTCTAACACCTTGAAAGGTCTAACATACCTAGGGTTTAACTTCCCCCGTTTGCCAAAACGTACGACCCCTTTCCAAGGCGAAACTTTGAGCATAACTTTATCCCCGACTTGGAATTCTGTTGGTTTACGCTTCAAGTCAGCGTAACTCTTCTGTCGATCACGAGCGGCTTGCATCCTTTGTTTGATCTGGATGATTTTCTCAGTGGTCTCTTGAATCAGTTCTGGACCGAGTATTTGAGCTTCTCCAACTTCAGTCCAACAAACAGGTGAACGACACTTTCAACCATAAAGTGCTTCGAATGGTGCGGCCTTGATGCTAGCGTGATAGCTATTGTTATATGAGAACTCGACTAATGGCAAATGGTTAACCCAACCCTTTCCAAAGTCGATTGCACAAGCACGCAGCATATCCTCGAGAGTTTGAATGGTCCTCTCGCTTTGCCCGTCTGTTTGTGGATGGTACGCAGTACTCATATCCAAATTAGTACCCAAAGCGTTCTGAAGTGACCTCCAGAAATTTGATGCGAATCTCGGGTCGCGATCACAAATGATTGAGACAGGTATTCCATGTCTCGTGACCACCTCCTTCAGGTACATTCTTGCAAGTTTATCCAAAGGATCAGTCTCTCTCATTGGTGTGAAGATCGCAGACTTAGTGAGCCGGTCAACGATCACCCAAATTGTGTCATAGCCTTGAGATGTCTTAGGAAGCTTTGTGACAAAATCCATGGTGATGTTGTCCCACTTCCATTCAGGGATCTTAGGTTGTACCAACAATCCTGATGGCCTTTGATGTTCGGCCTTGACCTTAGCACAGGTCAAACACTTGCTAACATAAGTGGCTATGTCGGCTTTCATGTTGGGCCACCAATATAGTTTCTTCATGTCTTGGTACATTTTGTCAGAACCCGGATGTATAGAGTACTTTGATTTGTGGGACTCGTGCATGATTACAGTCCGTAAATCTCCATAACAAGGTAGCCAACTTCTGCCATTGAGGCATAGGGTTCCATCCGCACGTGGCTCCAACTTTTGTTCTCTAATCGCTTCTGGAAATTTAGCAATTTCAATCAACATTCCCCCAACGTCTTCACTTTTAATGTTCTCTGGTTTTCGCGCTTCAGTCTGAGCATTTAAGATCTGTTTGGGAAGATCCAAGCTAATAGTCATGACTAAGGCTCGAACTCTTAACGGTGGTTCTCGTTCTTTCCTGCTCAAAGCATCAGCAACGACATTTGCTTTCCCCGGGTGATAACGAATATCGCAATCGTAATCACTTAGCAACTCTAACCATCGGCGTTGTCTCATGTTTAACTCTTTCTGATCTAAAATGTGTTGCAAACTCTTGTGATCGGTGAACACCGTACACTTAGTTCCATATAAATAATGTCTCCAGATCTTGAGAGCGAACACTACTGCACCAAGTTCCAGATCATGAGTTGTATAGTTCTTCTCATGAATCTTCAACTGGCGTGATGCATAAGAAATCACTTTTTCTCTCTGCATCAATACAGCACCCAAACCCTTCTTCGAAGCATCGCAGTATGCGATGAAATCTTCGCTTCCTTCAGGTAATGCAAGGATTGGTGCACTGCACAGTTTTTGCTTCAACAGTTGAAAAGCTGCTTCTTGTTTATCGCCCCACTCAAACTTGACCTTCTTTTGAGTAAGCTTAGTCATTGGTTTGGCGATCTTTGAAAACCCTTCAATGAATCTTCGGTAATACCCAGCAAGACCTAAAAATTGACGAATCTCCGTTGGTGACTTAGGAGATGTCCAATCTTTAATGGATTCAATCTTGGCTGGATCCACATGAATTCCTTCACTATCGATCACGTGACCGAGGAACTGTACTTTGGGAATCCAAAATTCACATTTGGAAAACTTGGCATACAACTCCTCCTTCTTAAGCAATTCTAAGATTTGCTTAAGGTGTTCTTCATGTTCTTGTTTGTTCTTCGAGTATATCAGAATATCGTCAATAAAGACAATCACGAATTTATCCAGATATGGTTTACACACCCGATTCATAAGGTCCATGAATACGGCAGGTGCGTTTGTCAAACCAAACGGCATAACTTGAAATTCGTAATGGCCATAACGAGTTCTGAAGGCAGTCTTCGGAATGTCTTCTTTTCGAACCCTCAATTGGTGATAACCTGACCTTAGGTCGATTTTCGAGTAGACACTCGACCCTTGAAGCTGATCATTCGAGTAGACACAGACCATTGAAGTGATCAATTAAATCATCAATTATGGGAGTGGGATATCGGATCTTCACTGTCAGTTTGTTTAATTCCGATTTGTCATGCACATACGGAATGATCATCCTTCTTTTTGACAACAAGACCGGAGCTCCCCAAGGTGAGGATCTGGGTCTTATAAAGCCTTTGCTCGGACAGCTCTTTCAGTTGCTCAGTTAACTCTTTCATTTCGGACGGGGCCAATCGATAAGGTGCCCGTGCTCCAGGTGCAGCACCAGGTACTAAAAATCCAATTTGAACTTACATCTTGTCGGGTCGGAGGAAGAACCGGCAAGTCTTCATGAAATACTTCAGGAAAGCTGAACATTGGTAACGTCCTCAAGTGCTTCTTCTCACGACTTTTCTTAACCTCTTTGCAATAACATGTGCCAGAAAGATTGGAAATCCTCTATTCCATTGTAACTTCTGCGTTTTAGTGCACGAAATGATATTTAATCGTGTCGCATTTCCCTGATTACTTCCATCATCATGTATGATTAAGGTTTCATTTCCCCAGGGAATACGAACAATCTTCTCGGCACACACAATGACCGCTTGGTATTTCGCCAACCAATCCATACCGATTATCGCATCGAAACTACCAAGTTCTATGGGCATTAAATTTATGTTGAATGAGTGGTTTAAGAGATTCTCTAATGGCGAGAAAATTTGATAATGAATTGTCCTAGGGCGACTAGTGATGTGTCTCGGCTTCTCGGCTTAAGATTTGGTATAAGATGATGCCAACTTTATGGTAAGATGGAGAGAAGGTCTGCTTAGTTGATATGGTTACTAATTCGATTTCCAAAAGTAAACGTGTTCTATGAATACGCACACAAAATATGATATAAGTAGAAAATTGTTTCCTTAACAAGAGGTTTTTAGAGTGACTACTCTCAGCACGGCATGGTACCTTCCTGAATTATACATAGTTGATCAGGCCATGTATAATTGAGGACTAACGATGCATTGCTCATTTTCGTCAAAATAGCGTTATAATTTCATGATATTTGTGAGAGTAGTTTGTAAGAGTAAATAAGGAACCTAAGTTAATATTGACGAAATTCTCATAATACGATAATTTGATAGATAATTTAAAATCATTCGTACAACTGAAATTTAAGGGAAATACAATGAGAATTCCTAAGGAGATAAATTCTAAGATAGTTTCAACTTAGGATTTATTAGGCAAAGCGAGACAACTTTCTCTTTTAAGCTTTGATCTCATCTTTAGTGTTGTTAGGGTCTTGATCGGTTTCCTCTCCTCTTAAGGTATGCACCACTCCATGTGCTCCAGTACCTCCAATTTGGTTTTTATGACTTTGGTTCTTTCGCTCTGGGCAATCCCTCTTGTAGTGCCCTTGATTCCCACATTCATAGCAATTAACCTTCTGACTTGTCCCCGTGCCTCTTTGGTTGTTAGTAGTATTGTCATTTGTAGGTCTCCTACAGTTACGGACCAGATGGCCTACTATGTTGCACCTGTGGCATTTGGGAGACATGGACCATCATGGTGATAGTTGCATTTAGAACACAACAGCTTAGATCCGCCGTAATGTTTCTTCTCCCCGTGCCCTGTAGTGTAAGCTTTGCCAGTATTTTGCCTCTTGTTCGGCTGTTGTTGGTTCTGATTGTTATTGGAAGTGTTATTCAACTTCCTCTTGTTCTCAGCCTGGCGTTCAGCAAGAGTGCTGATCTTTTTATCCACACATTTCTGGAACTTCACTATTGGACACTCACTCTTGAAGTGTCTCAGACTTCCACACTCATAACAGGCGTGAGTTCGTTGATTCCTAGCAGCAGCAGGATTCCTACAATCCTGGGTCATGTGGTCAACCTTCTTGCAATTCCCGAACTTTACGTTACATTGGCCCATTGTGGTTAACCTCCCACTTTCTTTGCTGTTAGCATTCTCTGTCTCCTAGAGAGATTTATTGTTGTTCGGTCTGGCTTATTGACTACTGGCCCATGTTGTTTTCGATTCTCATAAATGGCAATGTAGCTCGTTGCATTAACCACTCACTGGTACAACCCGCTCCATGTAAGAGCATCGTCTTGCAGAGTGCAAGTCGCGAATTTGACTTGGCTAGTTGTTGGGCAATTGCTAATGCTAAACACAGATTCCATTTTCTCAAACCATCGAGTGAGTCCGACGACTCCCTCAGTGCCTTTGAAGTCCAAAGGTTTGCATTTTAAGAATTCAGAGTAAGAGCATTCGCGAGCAGTTTGGGCTGGCCTTGGTCCTGAACCATTGCTATTGTAGCCATTCCTAACCATGCTTGCTTCTGCTTCAACCATTGTAGCAGCAACTCCTTGGTCAATTAAGGCCTGAAGTTGTGCCTCAGTAACAGTTGTGGTTGTTGGGGCTGGTGTAACTGGTGGGACTCGGGTTGATCTTGTGGCTCTCTTTGGTGCCATTTTCTTCAATCACAAGAAAATACAATACCCGTTAGATTTCAATACAATCATAACGTGACATAACATATGCATCATAAATAAAATAAGATCGCATCACATAGTGAAACATACAACCAACACAAGATCGACATAACATAATACATCCATTCCATATATAATCTGGAAATATACATGATCTGTTTGGTACACAATGCTTCCCTATCGCTAGGTTACAAAATGAAAATCAACATAGAGCCCTACTAGCCGGGAGTTACCCGTAATACTTAGTAGGCTATACAGGATAGCTAATCAGAAACAAAAGATCTATACAGGATAGCTAACCAAAACAAAAGATCTATACCGCCTGCTAGCTGGGAGTAACCCATAAAACTTAACAGACTGCATAGTAGATACAATCATAACCAAAGTCTAGGAACTGCTACCAGTGTCCTCCAATGTGTCAACGCGTGCTCCAGCCTCCAGGGCCTGGGTACGCATGATATGCTGAACAGCAAGATCATCTGCAGCCTGACGCTGCCACTCGTGGCGACGCGCCTCAGTCTCTAATACTGTAACTCGTGCCTCTAATGCCCTGCAGTGAGCTTCAGACCTAGCCAAGGCCTGACGAGTCTCCATACCCTCTTGCTCGTAAGCAAGTCTCTCTCTCCTCAATACCTCAATCTCAGCTCTCACAGCTGCACGATCCTTCTGGGCATCGTGATGTCGTGTGCAAAACTCTGAACTCTCTCTAGTGCAAACATCTACCTGGTAAGTGACCCTCCTGTTGACCAACTCTAAGGCGGTCATAATCCTCCTCTCAGTATCTCAGAGTCTGGTCTCTATAGTGGGTCCTGGCTGTCTCGCAGCAGCAGCAGCAGAACTCTCTCCAATCTCACACCCAGGTCTGGGAGTAGTAAGTAGTAGTCTCTTCCGAGGCGGCGTGTCAGCCTCGGGAATATCAGCTCTGCGGCTAGTAGATGGTGCAGGTAGAGGGATAGGTAACAATGGTGGGGTCCCTGATGGGTGTAGTGAATGATAGTAGGCTGATGCTACATCTCTCATCTCAACCTCGAGTGCTCTAGGACTAAGAGGTCGAATACCTGAGCCATGGCTAGCTCTAGAATGTGGAGGTACGGATACGGAGATAAAAAAATGAGTGGTTAGTGGAAGGTGTAGGTTAGCCTCATCTCAGATGGCACTAAATCCTCAATGATGCACAGGCTCCAAGAATGTACACTGGTAAATGATCCTCCAGCTCCATAGGTACAGGTATATACTCTCTGGAGAACGTGGTGGCCTGCTCTAACAACAGTCGCCAAAGCCCTCTTCGTAAGGGATCTCAGAATGGAATACTCCAAGATCGTGCTCATAGTGAGACGAGAAGAATAGGTAATGGAAGAATCAGCTGACATTGATACTGTGACCAACAAAATAACTTAAATGATGTAGTATTATATAAGCTCATATTGTAATATACGAAAACTCTTATAGACCAACGTATAATCATTTATGAATGCATACATCAACTAACTAATGCGATCAACCTAGTGTGTCCCGAAAAAACCCTTTGTATGAAATGCAATGTTTGAAACGGTTTTATAGCCCAAGCAAAAACATTTGACCTGGTTCTCTATAACCTTGGCTCTTGATACCAATCTGTAACACCCCCAAATTAGGTCGCAGCGGAATAAGGGTCCGGGGCGTGTTACTTCATAGATCAATAACACAAGATGTATATAGAACGACCAAAAAGTCGTTTAAAACTGATACATTGGAATTAACAAAGTATTTGTTACATAAGCCGAAGCTTCACTTGTCCACTTGTTCAAAATACAAAGATTTCTAGCCCATAACAGTTATACAAAATGTAATGCGACAAAATCTTTAATGCATGATATCCAAATCAAAACCACCAATGTATCCTTGGCATCTCGTGCCTAATGACCACCTCAAAACATTGCTCTAAAACGTCAGCAATAATGTTGGTGAATTCATAGGTTTGTTAAATCATAATATGCAGGACCGCAAGACTTTCCCCGTGATAACGCAACACATGCATTCATCACATAACCCGATTACATTTACCTAAGCTCATGACACTGAAGCTCGACAATCTTTCTCGCAATAATATATATTGGCAATTTTCTAACTTCTACCCTAATAAAAAATTCAAAACAAAAAAAAATAAAAAAAAAAATAAATAAAAAAACAAAAACGATATATTTATTAACCCAAACATCCCCAAATCTGACAAAGCTATAACGTCGTCCCAGTGAAGCTATTCACCGAACAGGTAGGTAAATCCCAAATAGATCTAACATAACAATCGCAGCTGCACATAATGTAATTTCACAACTACATCTATGGCAATTGACAGTTCATGATAATAGGGCTCAACTTTGGGTTATCGTCTACTTTAGGCAAACACGTAATCATATATAAAAATACACTATGGCGTCCAATTTATAAAACAAAGCATGTTTCCACTCCAAAGGTTAAAATCATTGAAATCGTATAAATATGGGGCTATGAACTCACCTTGAGTTCTGATAATCCAAATATCACTACAAGATAAACGACCAGCGTCACAGTCCAATCGTCAATGCAACCTATTGAAATTTATAGGCCGTTATGGTTACCATGTACTTCGATTACTAACATCAATATCGTTCGTGTTAGTTAACATTCTATCGTTCGGCTAGGCTATCATAATTAAGAGTCATGTAGTGAACTGTATACAGCTAGGACACTTTAAATCGTAAATCCACAACTCGTCGATACGCCACCCCGAAGAGGCCTCATTATGAAACTCCCTAGTAATATATACTTTGATAACCACATATAATTTCAATACATGCTTAACACCATCTAATTTGTTTTGGAAAAATGGCGTTTATAGTTAAAAAACGTTTATAATTACCGTTGTAGTAAAACTAGCGTAACTTTCGCGTTTTAAGTCCGATTTTGAACGTATTTCTTGCCCTAACGTTTTCGTATTGAGTATGAGTTTACAAAATTTGACATTTTCACAATTTTTGGACCTACTCGGTGAACAGTAACTTTTAACTGTTCACTCATGGAACATGACCCTAATTCTTATACCGTTTTATGTTGTCGAAAAACCCGCAAACGTCGTATTTATTCGTATAGCTCGATTTTAGCATATCTATCGACACGATCTTGTATTGAAAAGTTTCTATTAGATTTTATGAGGTTTTATAAAAAATAAAAGTTTCTGTCATGAATATAACTTTTTATAAAAAAATAGTTTTATAAAAGCTATTAATTGTCCGAAACTCACTCGTAACCATCGCGAAATTCAATAACTCATTTTCATTATTATTTAAAAAATTACGAGTCTTATATTTTGGAATCAATAAGAAATATGTAAAGTTTTGTTAATAATACTAACAAACTTATCTGTTGAATACTTTTATAAAAATTCTTTTAACGACTTCGTTTATTAACCGTATAACTTGTTTTTACCGAGTCTTTTCGTTATTTTATCCGTTTTTCAAGTGTCTACCTTTTCGAAATCGTCTGTGATATTCTATCTTATTATGAAATATAAATCCACTGTTTGGATTTCAAGAATCAAACATACCCCGTTTTTGCTTTTAGTAATTATTTATATAACTTAGTTTTATATACTTTTTAACTAAGTAATTTCCACATGTTTTTCCAACACTCTAACATACTATATCAATGAACATATTATATAGTCCATAGTCATATTTTTGTCCTTGAGTCCAAGTAAACAAATCCATAACATCCATGTAAATCATAAATCTTAATATAACCTTTACTTCCAAGTTTACACTTAAACATTTTACACTTTAATCAACATGTTACCATACTTATAGAGTCCTTATTCCATGATATATACAACAACATAGAGCATGAATAAGTGTACCAAATGATATTCATAAGTAAAAATATGAGTTACATGTTTAAAACATCCTAAATGGTGATTTTGCTATAAAGATTAAATATACCATATAATGATAACCTATGAAAATATAGGTCAAATATAACCTTAATTACGAGTGATCATGAAATAAACCACACCCTTGTGTTTTAATCCTTGCTTTGAAAACACCCATGTTTTCCTTTATAAACCCTAGTTTACTCATTATGCTGTCAACACTTGAAATTGGTTATTCAATGCTTCCAAAATACTTTAAGGTATCTTAGATATGTTATATAAGAGTGTTTAAATGAAGTAGGAAAAGTTTTTATGGATGTACTTTGTGGTTTATTTTGGGACTGGGTATGTAAAGCCAAAAAGAGAGAAAAGTGGTGTTGATTTTTATCAAAGAAATGAATGTTGCTATTACTCAAGGGTAAGAGTTAATAAGCGAAAAGAGGACAACAAAGCAAGAATAGGAAGTCATAGAGACCAGTGGAGTAAAATTGGAAGACTTATGGTCAAAGGAAACAAGGAAACATAAGATCTTAATGTGTAAAAAATGTACAAAGACCAATCTTTACCAAATTGATATTTTTCTTTGAATATTTGGCAATGAATCCACGGTTATGCAAGATATATATGATATATAAGAGTTTAATTTTATGTATATGGTATTAAATGTGTATTTGTTGAAGCGTAGAAAAGTTTTGGTGGTTCCGGGAATGCCTAAACGTAATTTATCGCGAAACGTACATAATTTACGTAACCGATAAAAAAAAAATAAACAAAGACCATAATTATTCTCAAAATAATTATGTAATACTTGATTGAATAAAACCTCAAATGTTTGGTGCCCGTATTACATTGAACCGCAATTTTTTAGCTATACGCGATATTACATTAATACATGAAATAACAAGCAAAAAGCGTACGACACCCCCTTAAAAATAAAATGAGTGATTTATCGACGTCGTCAATACTCTAAACACGGGTGTTATAAACAGTTTTGTAGTAAGTTTTGAAACACGACTTAGTGTCACTAACAACTCGTGCCTGGTACCACTCTGTAACACCCCCAAAATGCATACGCACGGAATACAACTTGGGGCTACTCACAATACATGCACACGAGTTCCCAGTAAACGTTCAAAGATACGATTATAAACACATTTCATTGTATTAAAAAGATCAGAGTTAACATTAGGTCCAATACCATTATAAAATTATTTCTAAAAAGCCACAAACACTTGCTTTCTAAAACACCTTGTTTAGTTTTATGACCACTACTTCACTGAGACAACCTCCCCCTGATATTTCGCGTTCTCCATCCCATCCCGCCATCAACAACAATTAACCTAAATACATGCATAAAAAGTCTACAAAACAGTTAGAGTGAATTCAAAGAGTTTACAAATAACACATAGAAACACATATTTTGGGTTCCGACAAAACTATAACATTGGCTCGTAAGTCATGCTATAAAAATAGTGATTTCCAACTAAAGAGCCCGTGTACCGAAACTTAACACATTCATTCCCGTAGGACGAAATTATGTCCGAGAAGTATGTCACTTCTCCTAATATTAACCACAAAATGTCCATTTGACAGGGTGTCGCCAACGATTCAAACCCCGTACAGGTGATTTCAAACCCAATCAGATATTAATGCATTAGCTTTCACCATCAACAATGCAATAACGGCCCACACAAGTAAAAAGCATATACTCAATAGTGAATGGAATCATATTTAGCATTAAAACACATTGCGTTCTCATTTTCAAAACAAGCAAGTATCCCCCTCGTGGGTTTAAAAACATTTAAAACATTCAAAGGCGAGGCTATGAACTCACCTTGATCAAAAGCCGATGATTAAACAATAAAGTCTTGCACGAAAATCCACAAACGCAATCACGACCTATAATTAGAGTCGTTCGATTACTATATCGAAAAGTATAATCAACGATGGCTGTACAAATCGTATCAAACAACAAAACCATATAAATCTAAAAATAAATAATTACCATACAATGTGTGAGTAAATCCACTTCGCCTTAGATCCCCAAAACCCCACAACATTGAGTTAATAATTGTCCCCTCACGTTTTATCTTACGTGACTTTAATTGAAAACTTATATTTTTTTGAAAAACTATCTAACTGTTAGAAAGTTACTATTTTTCGAAAATTATCATCTTTGTAAGATTTAAAAATCTAAGTTATATTTTTAATACTTATCATTTAATATAGCCAGTACTTAGTAAAAAACTATATAAGTCTTATATGACCCGTTGACTTTTAAAGTACAACATTGACTTTCTTTTGACTTTTTATACTTATTATATATTTACCCAAATCTGACCCGCGCCAAACGACCCTCTAAATCACATTTTCACGATTCGGATAAAGAAGAAATTTTATGCGAAACGATATTCCGGACAACTTTTAGTTTCAGCGAGACCTGAAAACACGACTAAAATAACGCACATGCCCTTTGCAAGAATCTGCTTTAAACTTGTATTTTTAATAAAAACCTCATGCAGTCTTTGACCATACGGTTTTGACCCGCTATACCAACGTTTTCGTGACTTTGACCAAAAGGAGATTTTATAGAAAACATCATTCCGGACAACTTTCGTGTTTCGCCGAAAGACTGAAACGGACTTGAAAGTGCCCAAAACGGCCGTCGAAAATCTGATCAGCAACCAATTGTTCTAACCAAAGCTGTTTTTGCAATTTATAAGTTTTTCTTTTTTTTATTTTTTCAAACATATTCGCCTCTAGTTTCTTTTCGTTATATCGGGATTACGGACGTTCGAATTACCGAAATGTACATTAGCACACGAACTTGTCATATTTCAGCATTAAAAAGCAAATTAATAATGATTTGTTCGAACCCTCGTTTTCTGAGCCAAACTTTTGCTCTAATTAACTTTTACAAAACTTATCAAAACTTCATTTTCACCTCACAACGACATCAAAATACGCCACTAGCGCTATCTTCTTCAACAATCAACCCTTAAACAATCTATTCCTAACCAACAAAAGTGTCAGGTAAAAGGAACCGACCTCACACATATAAATATACCGAAATAAACAATGATCGAAAACGACAAACGAGGAGTAAAGTAGAATACTCACAACAACACTAACAGTGAAAAATACAAGTGTTGGTTTTCGCTTCCGGATGTGTCTCGACCCACGGTCCAAAACACGGACACCGAAACCAATCGGAACCTCAACTAACCACTCGATACAACACTAATCTAAAACCATTATTTAAATCATCTCCACAAGTCGAAAGTTCTCGGAATCGAAAACCCGTGATATTTAACTCCAAAAATACACATTGCAAGTGGTGTTATTATTGCATAGATATGTTAGGAAAATAAGAGAAGAATTCGAAAAATCTCGGTGATTGGATTGCATGTGACTTTTCCGACGACGCGGCTTTTCGGTGACCGAGAAACTTTATCCGGTTGGTTGGAGGGTGGCCGGACATGGAAAGAGAGAAAAAGAGAGGGTTTTGTGTGTTTTTGTGAATAAAAATATGAAGGAATACTTCCCCCCCCTCCCCCCCCCCCCATATATATATATACTTGTATATTTGGGCTACTTGGCAAAATGGTCCCTACCCCTCCTTTCTATCTTTTAGATATTTGGCACCTAACTTTTACAAAATATAACCCGACAACCGTGGCTACGGATTATACTACCGAGACCATTTTAATTTTCCTTACATTTGTTTTTTTTTTTTTTTCTTGGTTAAAAAAATTTAATATAATGTGTACATTTTAAAACACAGTCCGTCTCAAACAAGGAAACAAAAGGACGACAATTGTAAAACAATAAATTTACGATCTTAAAAATAATAACGAGACGCGTCGTAAATTTTTACGATACTTAAAATGATTAACGAACGCGCGATCAAACGTTGACTCGCGAAACGTCAAATAAAAAATTTTAAATTTCCGACCACAATAAAAATACAGAAAATATTTAATTACACAATAAAAAAATAAATGTCAGACGATCCTTACGAAAACTCTTTAAAATAATTATATGAACATCGAACTCTCATCGTACAAACGCGTCGTGAAACTCGGTTGTTACAATATAAGTACCTCAGTATCGAGGCATGATAGAGTAGTTATTATACCTAAACGGCAAGTAGCCCGATATCATGGTTATTTGTCTGCCTTTGCTCGCTTCTAAGAGGCTCCCAAACCTCTCACCCTTAAGCGGTTAAGCATATCTTCGCGTACCATTAAACGCACTATAACGGTACGTAGTATTATGGAGCCTAAGGGACCGGCATAGAAACCTTTATAATGCCGACTCTGATCATGCGGGAGATCTTAAAAACCCGCACTTGATTTCTTTGTAATGTTTTTTCTAGCGCCTTGCTAGTTTTATAAATTTTGCCGTTCAAAAAAATAAAGTTACACGGAATAGAATAAGAAAAGAGAAGAGAGAGGAAATAAGAGTGATAAACAACAATAACAAACAAACATGTTATTTTGTGAATGTTTCTTTGTAACTTTTTTTGGTTTTACCAAAACTTTAAGAACAAATAGAAGCTCAGTAATAGGAATTGTATGCAAAAGGACACATCTAGGATACCCTTTTTTGCACAGGTTTGAAAATCAGGAAAATATGAAAAAATCCCGTAACTCCTTAAGGACGGCCCCAGAAATACGGAAGCCCCCCTATATATTTGGGATCGTCCCTTTATTTAATGGACCGTCCTGAGGAAATCGCAAGATTTTTATTGTTTTCTTTTTTTTCTGTGCAGTTGAACACCTTTCTACCTGACCATCTGACTTTCTTTATTTTGCTAAACACATTTTGGATTACTAGAATTCGTATACATGCTTTTCCTAAATCACCGCCTCATGCTTTATTAAATAATGATCACCTCCTCTTCATTCTCTTCATCATCTTCATCATACTTTTCTACTTCATCTTCTTCCATGGCTTCTACTCAAGCTTCTTCGTCAAACCCTCTAAGAAGCTCAAACTTACCATCATTTCACCAAGAAAACTCTGTGTGAACTTAACCCAAGAAGATGATGACACTCATACACCATCTCCTATAGCAAAAAACATCATCTCTTTCACCAGCAGATGCACCTTCTAAAACTCCATCCACTACAAATACCTCTTCTACATTTGGAACAACTTCATCTATCTTCGAATCAAAACCAAATTCTTCACCTTTTTCTTCTAGAAATACACCCTCACCACAACCATCCAATCCCTTTCTTGAAAATCCAATGGATGTTCCATCAAGGATTCCTAACCCAACTCCACTTTAAAGTCATCCTTCAATAGATATCACTCTTTCTCTTTCTCCTATAACACCTCTTGATTTTATGTTTAAGACTCCATCACCATCACTATCTCTACCACCACCACCACCACTTTAACCACTACCAATGAGCCAACCTATTTTCTTTAACATTCTTGACTATCATGGGGCTCGTAGTTTATGTTTCTTCCATAACCACAATCTCATCATTTCTATTAGAGATGAAATGCATTTCATGTTTTTTCATCTTGAGTATCTCCTCACATCCGTTTTCGCACCACCTTCTCCACCTAACTATTAAAATTCTTTGATGTTTCTAAATAAATATTCACCCATCTTTTGTCTAAGCCATCTCCTAGACTTTAAGAATCAACTATTCTAGTTGTAGTATTAGGATGTTTATGTTATGCTTAGCTATTACTCTTGTAAGAATTCATACCTCTCAAGTAATAATTTATTTTATTTTATGGTTAAATGAATTTATCTTTAGTTTTATAATGTGATGATTGATATAAGTGCAATATTTTTATATCTCCATATTTTTTTGTACTAATATATATTTGTCGGGACGTTTGCTCAAAGCTAGAAAGATATTTGCACTCATCTTCTAACTCGTTTTTTAGCAAGTCACCATAGCTTGATCCCTTGGTGCCCCAAACGAGGGGGAGTATTAATCAAGGAGAGCGTTAGCATCGTCAATTTCTTTCTCTCTACAACTCGAGGACTAACCTTTTTGCTTCAAAAAAAGGAATAAATTGACTAAAACTCATTAATAACTTGTAAACTTTATTTTTATACAAAATGAGTTTATATTTTGTCATCATCAAAAAGAGGGATTGTTAATACAAATAATATCTAAAAACCTTATTTATTTTTCTACCTCTCTACGTTTTGAAGATGACAAAATGTATACGATAAAAATAAACGTATACGCGTTATTAGTTGTAAATTTTCACTTCGACGTAAATCACTTAAGATATGTACAAACAAAGCATTAAACTTGATTAGTGATCAAAAACATATTTTTTGTCTTAAACTTTACATTTCTAATAATGTAATAAAACTTTTTTGTTAAAATAAAAACATACAAAATATTTTTATTATTTAAAGAAATGTTTTATTTATTTATATAAATTCAAAATCTGGTTTTTCTAACAAAACAGATAAATTTGAACCAGATAAATATTTTCCCACTAAAAGACAAAAAATGGAGCGTCTACATAGGGACGGCCCCTTTATAGGGAGGGACGTTGTGCTCTCTCTTGCTTACAAATACTGCACTATTATTTGGCAATTTTTCATTCTTTTGCACACAGTTTCTGTTTTCGTAGCTAGAATTTATATTGTGTTTGCGCTGTTTAGTATTAGATATATTGTTGATTGAGATTACAAAAACTCAAATCTAGAATTTTTATATGCAAACTTTTAAAATACTAATTAACTGGTAAACTATTTAATCCTTTAGGGTGCGTTTGGTTCGCGGAATCTTCAGCATTCTTATGGAATTGGAATCTGATTTCAATTCCAAAACGTGTTTGGTTGGCGGAATGTTTGAATTCAAAATCTGATTTCAATTCCATAGTGTGTTTGGTTCGCGGAATTAATGTAATGAAATACCACAAATTCCTTTATGTGTGGAATTAACATTCCATCCTAAAATGGAAGGAAAGTTTCAAATTCCATGGAATTTGATATTTTTATCATCAAAAATAAATTTTTATTATTATTATTATTATTATTATTTTTTTATTATTATTATTTTTTTATTTTTTTAAATATTTTTTAAATATTTTTTATTATTATTTTTTTATTTTTTTTTAATTTTTTTTTAATTTATTTATTTATTTATTATTATTATTATTATTATTATTAATTATTTTGTATTATTTTATTATTATTATTATTAATTTTTATTTATATATTTTTTAAATTATATTTATTTATTTATTTTAAAGTTATATTATTTATTTATTTATTTAAAAATTATATTTATTATTTATTTAAAAATTATATTTATTTATTTATTTAAAAATTATATTTAATTATATATTTAAAAATATATTATTATTATTTATTTATTTATTTATTTATTATTATCTATTTATTTATTTAAAAATTATAGTATTTTTTAAATTTTATATTATTATTATTTATTTTTAAAAAAAAATTATATTTATTATTATTAATATAATTATATAATTTGTTTTTTCATTTCATTTTTTTCCAACCAAACACGCGATAGTTTTCACAAATTCCAATTCCTTCAGATTCTAATTCATTAACATTCCAATTCTTTAACATTCTAATTCCTTAAAATTTCAATTCCTTAAACACATTCCAATTCCAACAAAAACATTCTGCGAACCAAACGCACCCTTATAGTTTCTATAACGACTAAAATGCTGCGGAGTAACTTTGAACAACGTAAAATATCTTTTCCAACAAAGCATGTACAATTTCTTTTGTAAATAAATATAATATTAACTCCGACCAATGATAGTAGTACAACCCATTTTGTCTCCTAGCCCTTTTGTTCGGAACCACCTATTTCATCTTCATACATAACACGTGTAATGATTTCTTATCAAAAAATTATCTCATGTCTCTTTATATGGGGCCTCAATCTTTATGATTTTGGTTGATGTCTAACAAAACCAAATAAGAAAGATGAATGAGTACTTTTCAGAGGCAATACGGTAATTTGGTAGAACAACAAATATTGTGTTTTTAAAAACTAGGTCTTGTGTCGCTTCTTCAAAACTACGTTTTGGTGATTCCAAGACCCCAAAAATCACTTTTCACATTCAAATTGCCAAACATCACAAACTGATTATCTGCACATAGGGGGAGCTAACAATTATGGTCGAGAAATTACACTTTAATTATTTTAAGACCTCTACTACAAATTAGTTCGTTAAAAGAGCAAATTACAAAAATAACTAAATATTTAAAAAAAATTACACATACAAATTTTTACTAGAGGGCAATACTCACTGTGCTAGTCTCTTTTTTTTATATATATTCCATCTTTGCCGTTAAAAAAAAAAAAAAATACTCACTGTGCTCCCTCCTATCTTCAACCACGAGGACCAAATCAAACTCACGTATTGGCTTCCCCCACCAGAACTTTCAAAATGTTGTCGTCTAGTAGCAAAATCAATATACTTTGTGTTAATAAAAATAACGTCTAAAAACATTATTTATATGAGACGTTATTTATATTTTCGACTCCTTTACATTTTGAAGATGACAAAATGTAAAACATTCTACGATAAAAATAAACGTATACACGTTATTAGTCGTAAACTTTCATTTCGACGTAAATCACTTAAAATATGTATAAACAAATCATGAAACATGATTAGTGATCAAAGTAAATCTTTTTGTCTTATACATTACATTTTTATAAGTGTAACATAACATTTTGTTAATACAAAGAATGTCTAAAAACGTTATTTATATTTTTCGACCTCTCAACGTTTTGATAATAACAAAATGTAAAAACGTTTACAATAAAAATAAACGTTTACAAATTATTAAATGTAAAATTTCATTTATAAGATTAGTGATCACTTAAGGTATGGACAAACAAAATAATTAAGCATGATTAGTGATCAAGAAAATATTTTTCTCTTAATCCTCACTTTTAATTCTACAAAAATATTTTCTCAAAAATACATTTACAAAATATTTTTTAATTAAAAGAAATATTTTATTAAAAACTTAAAATTTGAAATTCAAAATTTTCCCCTAAAATGGAAGGTTTCATAACAGATACAACATTCACCACAAAAAGACAAAAAAAAACGGAGTCTAGTGGCGGCCCTCTTATACGCCTGGCGGCCCCCTTATATATAAGGGACCGCCGGGACCGCCCCCAGATAGCCGTTGGGATTTCCTGCCTATAAATACTGCTTCATTCCCAGTAGAAAAATATTCCTCTTTGCACGAAATTTTTCAGTCTTTTCTTTGTCTCTCTAAACCTTCTTTCTCTCACTAAAACTCTTGATCACTAACATATTTAGATCTTGTTTCAAGTGATCTAATCTCTTCTTCTCATCTCTTCCCTCTCATTCAAGTGCAAGAGAAGAACACTCGTATTCGTCAAGAAACGAAGTGTTAATTAATGATCTCTCCTCTTTTCTTCTAAGTACCAAACCTCTATTGTATTTATCTTGTGCATTTGTGTGATTCGGATATTGTGTATATCCGATAGTGTAGATCTTGTGAGTGTGTATATCTTGTGAAGTGGTAGATTGATTCTAGCTAAGATTAGGACTCGACATTTAGCTTAGTGTCAGAAAATAACGTAAGCGACCTGTAAACGGTTTTTTCCGCCTAAATGGAGTTTGTTGACATAGTAAAATCTCGAGTCGGATACTCAGAGAGTGGAGTAGGGCGAAGAAGTGCTTCGTAGCCGAACCTCTATAAAATCTTGGTATTTTTGTTTGGTTGTTTCTTTCCTTATGTCTTTACATTATTATTGTTGTTATCTTGTTTTACTTTAGATAGTTATTGTTTGTTCATATTGTGATTTGATTGAACATATAACTCAGATCTATAGACATTTAAAAGTAAACTTTTAAAACATAAAACAAACGTATAAACTATTCAACCCCCCTTCTAGTTTTCACAATTGGTATCAGGAGCAAGGCCACTCAAGATTTTTAAAATATATTGTATTTTAAAGCTTTGATCGATCTATGGATTCCGACAAATATATAGAAGGGCAATCTATGCAAAGACCACCACTCTTTGAAAGCGATAATTTTATTTATTGAAAAAATAGATTCGAGACATATGTTAAATCAAAAGATCTAGATCTTTGGCATGTTATTACCAATTTTGATTTTCAACCTATTGCACAAAATCCGAAAACCAAATTAGATGCGGTTATCCCTTTTGACAAACAAACCGATGATCTCAAAAAAAGACTTGCGCAAAATAATAAAGCAAAAATGGTTATTTACAATGCTTTGACAAGAAAAGAATATAAAAGAATTTTCATGTGTAACACGGTAAAAGAAATTTGGAAAACTTTGTTAATCACCCATCAAGGTAATAGCCAAGTCAAAGATAATAAGATCGACCTTTTGGTTCAACAATATGAACAATTCGTCATTTCCAAAGACGAATTTATAGATAGTGTTTTTGCTAGATTTAATACTATTATTACTAGTCTTAAAGCTCTTGATGAAGGTTATTCTAGTAAGAACTACGTAAGGAAGTTTCTTAGAGCTCTACATCCTAAATGGAGAGCAAAGGTCATGGCGATTGAAAAGTCGAAAGACTTAACATCACTATCTCTTGATGAACTAATCGGGAACCTCAAAGTTTATGATATGATCATCAAGAAAAATTCCGAAATAGTCAAAGCAAAAATTGAAAGAAAATCTATTGCTTTAAAGGCTAAGAAAGAATCTAGTGATGAAGAGTGTTCGACTTCCGGTAGTGAAGACGAAGAGTACGCCATGGCGGTAAGAGACTTCAAGAAGTTCTTTAAAAGAAGAGGTAGATTCGTGAGACAACCTCAGAACGACAAAAAGACGTACCAAAGAAGTCGTGATGACAAGAACGGTAAAGGTGATAGAAAATGCTTTAGATGTGGCGACCCGAATCATCTTATTGGATAATGTCCAAAACCACCAAGTAAAAAAACCAGCGAGAGCATTCTTCTTGTCGGAGGCTCTTGTACGCGATAGCGTTAGAAGTAAAGATCGACGAAAAGTCAAAAGAAAACGTGTCCTGTAGGATCACGCATCAATTGAAGGTATGTTCCGAATCATCTTACTTTAGTGATAAAAACTCATCAATTGATGATATAGCTTTAGACAACGAATATGATACGTTATGCAAAATGAGTCTAAAGATAATCACTAAAGACAAAAAGTTAAAAGCTACTAGAAATAATTTAGAAAATGAGCTTAGAGAATTAAAAGATAAATTGTCCACACTCGAGAAAAACAAGAGAGTTGATCTTGATTGTGCAAAGTGTCATGCACTTAAAATGGAGAATGAAAAACTCAAAGATGAATCTACTAGATTAAACAAATTTGAAAAGAGTACACATTGCTTAAATGAAATGTTAAGTAATCAAAAACTCTCCGGTGATAAATTAGGTTTAGGGTTTAATTCATTTGAAGCATCATCTAGTGGAACTAAGGAAATAAAATTTGTAACAGCTCGGAAAAAGGCGTATTCTGATAGAGGTCCCATAAATATGGGCGCCCCCCTAAATGACCAGGTGGCCCCCAAAATAAATATGGGACCGCCACCAGCAATGCCTGGATCTGAGAAAACTTTGTCTTTTCAAAAATCCATTTTAGGTCCTAGACCAAAACACATAATTGTAAACAAAGTCAAAGTTCTCGTTGCTAGTGACAATGAAGTTAAACAATTCTATAAGCCATTGTCAAAACCTGGAGTTGGATTTTCTAAACATAATTTTAGATCAAAAACTCCACCTCTTAAAAGCGTCAATAATAGTTATTCTCTTCCTAAAACACCGTAACTAAAAAGATATGTTGGTCGACAAAACCAACCTCATGGCTTTCCCGTAAGTTGGAACAACTTTCCACGTCAAAGTTACATGCCATGGGAAATGTGTCTTCCAATCTCACATCCCAACCAATTGCATCAAATGCAAGGGATGTTTGGCACTAGCAACTTTGGACCCATTAGATATTGGGGACCAAATATTTGAGTTATTGTATTATATAAATAGATATGCCTTGGAGTCGACTTGGAGCCCGACGAATGGATCAAGGATAGCGAATGCTCTAAACATATGACGGGAAACTGAAAGCTCTTCTCTACTTACAAGGCATACAATGGAGGTAACATCATTTTTGGTAGTAATCTTCGCGGTAACATCATTGGCAAATGTACGATTTTTAATAACTCTCTCAAAATAGATAATGTAGAACATGTTGATAACTTAGGATTTAATTTGCTAAGTATAGGACAAATATGTGATAATAAGTGTAGAGTAAATTTCTCTGAACATGATAGTGAAATCACTAAGGACGGTAAAGTCATAGGTAGAGGTATTAGGAAGAAAGGCTTATATGTGATCAAATAGGAATAAGCCTAGGGATCAAATTTGTCTAACTACGATTGATGAAAATTTCACCTTGTGGCATAGGAGATTAGGACACGTAAATATGCGTCTCATTTAATCGTTGGCCTCTAAGGAATTAGTTAGAAACTTACCTAAGCTTAAGTTTGATCAATATTTTTGTGATGCTTGCAAAATGGGAAAACAAGCTCATGCTAGTCACAAAGCTAACAATGTAGTCTCAACGACTAGATGCTTAGAACTTTTCCATATGAATCTCTTTGGTCCATCTGTCGTACGAAGTTACGAAGGAAACCGTTACACCCTAGTCATAGTAGATGACTACTCTAGGTATACATGGACTACATTTCTTAAGGATAAAACCGAAGCTTTTGATCAATTCGAAATATTTAGTAGGAAAATCCAAAACCAATTAGGTTGTTCAATAGTGTCAATAAGAACCGACCACGGTAGAGAATTTGATAATGAGGTGCAATTTGGAGAGTTTTGTAATACCAACGGTATTTGTGAGTCCCAAAGAATAGATCTTCTTAGCTTGTTAAGGCTTAGTTAACTTGAATAGATAACTAACCATATGAGAAACAATGATTATGAATACTACAAGCTATGCGAAATCTAACTTGTAATACTAAGAAGAACAATGTATACTAAACTTTGTATATATATTGATTGCTAATATTCTGCCTAGGTTACAGAATAACTATAAAAACTTGATAAAACTTTATGTCTCGAACTATGCCGTAGGGTTCCTTTTATACACTAAGAAAAATCCTAATGGGCTTACAAAACGTGTTAAGTGATCATGCATATCTATTCCTAATATAACTCATGCATATCACATAAGCAGTACTAACTATATAACTAACAGTACTAATTATTATACTAACAGTACTAACTATACTGGCAGTACTAACAATGTACTGGTAGTACTAACTAACTAACTAAGTATACTGGCAGTACTAACAATGTACTAGCAGTATTAACTAACTAACTAACTAACTAACAATACTAAGTGTAGAATCTCTGAATCCTAATAATCCTCCCCTAAACATGTGATTTACCTTCAATTCTTAAGTTTCTTCTAGTCTACTATGCTGAGGATGCTTCCAAACACTTTACTTCCTTTGTCTGTTTGCTAGTATGAAGATCTTCTATAGAAGCTCATCTGCCATTTCTGAATGTTGATCTACTTGTAGCTTGTTAACCAACATCAACATTGGAAGTCCTCTTGCCAATGGATAGTCCTTCTCAACTAGCATAAACATATCCAAACTTGTCTCAGTGGACACGTGGTGAACTCCACTTACAGCATATAATCTCTATGTCAATGGATCATGCATATATTTATGAAGTTCCAAGAGATCATCGGTATTTGGTTCAAATACACTCTTTAATTAAACACATAAAGCTTTGTCTTTTTCATCAATAGGTTCTGTTGAACTGAATCTGTCTTTAACCAATTTCCAAAGGTTTACTAGATCTTCCCTGTCAAAGTTCTTTAACATATCTTCAAAGAATTGATATATTTTTGTATGATCCCCTACTCTGATGATTCTCCAATACACTCTTTAATCTTCAGTGTAGATTTCCCAATCTATGAGTGGATACTTGGTTTGCAAAGCCTCAACATTCATTCCTTCTTCTGGAACTATATCCAGATATTCTTTAAGATCTTCCTTCTCAGCATCATCCTTCATCTTTTGTCTTTTAGCACTTTGATCACTTTCCTTTTCACCTGCTCTTTTCCTGGCAAGTGTTTTCTTCCTGCTTCCCCTAGCTTTCTTTTTTCTTTCTTTTTCCTTGTCTTCAGAATCCATGGGCACAAAGGAATACATTTGATCCTAAACCTTTTCAAATATAGGCCTAATATCTTCATAGCCTATTCCCTTAAGTGAGTCATCTTGTATCCTCCCCGATTCTTCAAATATGTACACATATTCTTTCTTACTTCAGCTTTAGAGAAAGATCTATTCTAAATTGCATGATATCTGAGAACAACAGGATCACTCCAATCAATATCATGATCTGGAGCTACAACTTCTTTTCTTTCATCCAGCTGCTTTTGCAATTGCAAGGCTGTTTCAAAGTCAATCCTTTCTTGTTCTTGTTTTGCATTGAACTTTACTTCTTGTTCAGCATTGAATCTAGCCTGTTCTTCCTCAAACAGTTTCTTAGCTAATTTCTCATCAATGCTTAATTGTACTTGGACTTTCTTCTTGATCTTCTTTGGTGGCTCAGATTCTTGCATAATAGCTTTACCTTTGTTCTTTGTTGCAGCTGGTGAAGGAGTACTTGTATCTTGATCTTCAGAAGTACTAATTGGTTTTGATACACCAGCAGTATTAATTGGTTCTTCAGCAGTACTAATGTCACCACTGGCAGTACTAATCATCCTTTTTCTTCTTGTATAAGGATTAATATTTGCAGCTTCTCTCCTTTTTCTAGCTGCATCTGCAAGTACTTTAGCTGCACTTAGAACTTTCAAGTGATCTTCAGATTGATCACTTTGACTGCTAACCTTTGTAGGAGTGACCAACATAGTACTTGTATCTTCATCAATTTCTTCTATCATCCTCTCCTGTTTGGAAAGATCCTCTAGTCCTTCATCATCATCAGAAACAACTATCATGGTTCTCCTTCTAGCTTGAGTTGACTTGACTGTCTGCTCTAACTTCTTTACCTTTTTGATTAATTTTGTAAGAGCAGTACCATAAGTTTGTTTGGTTTATGCCAACTCTGCCTCCAAGCTTGTTACTTTATTTGACAAATTGGTACACAGAACCGTCAATTCAGAGAGTGTTATACTGCCCTCATCACGTCCAAGTGATTGAACCCTTTGGAGAGGTGAAACATGGGGCATTGTAGCATGCTCCTCTGCATCATGAGTGGTGAGCATGGATGGTGTAGTGATTGGTGTTTTAGGTATAGTGATTGGTGTAGTGGAGGCCTGACTTGACTTTTTGACTAATGGTTTTTTTTGCCACATAAAAGCTATTACCTTGTAACCGGTAAAATTTTCGGAACATATTGTAAATAATAAATCATATTTATTATTACATCTCTCATGAGCAAAATTATTTTTAACTTACTCGACTTGAAAACGAAAAAGATATATGATATTTTTAAGTTGACTTATCAAAAACGAACCACTAAATCACGTTTTCACAACTCGGACTCTAAAGCAATTTGATGTAAAACGACATTTCGAACAACTTTTTAGTTTTGCCCGACACCCGAAAGCTAACAGAAAGTGACTAAAACACCCTCACGAAATTTTAAAAACGAGAACGACGCGTACGGACATGAAAATAATTAAATTATATTTAATTATCACTTTTTATTAAATAAAAATATTTAATAAATTATTTATCATTTTATTCAGTAACCTTAGTTAAAAACGCAAATATTCAAGTAAAAGATCATTTTACGGACAAAGTTTGTCAGTAATACACAAATAAATAATAAACGTTTCAAAAATAAATTGATAAAACGTTTATGAAAATTTGTCGAGTGAATACTCATTTTCGTTGGAAAAATGATTTGAAAAACAATGACGCAAGTTTCGGGACTTGAATCGACCGTTAACTAGTTCAAACAAGCCCCGAACCAATATTTTATAAAAGTTTCTCAACAAGTTACACCTCTAGTCCCTCAAGTAATATACTCTTACCACTTAATTTATAACTTTTATTATATATATAAATTTTTTATATATTTTCTCATTTGAGATATAAATTTACACACACACTCAAATGCACCATATTCCTCTCCCTCTCCCATATCCGGCCGCCGCCGTCTGATTCCGGCCACCACCACACCGCCGTCGCCGAAAAACTTTTCCTACGAGTTTTTCGGCCGAAACCAAAATTTCTCCTCATCGCCCGATCTACCCGATCCCCAATACCACTCGCCTCCATTCGCCGTTTATCCCCCTCCCCCCTACGTTTTTGGCCAACAACAGCCGCAATATGGGCGTGTTTGTTCTAGGGTGAAAACCACCACGAAGGTGGTGCTTGTTTCGATAAATAAACGACCACAAGGGTGCGTTTTGGTTAGGCATAAACACCACGAGGATGTTTGATTTCGGCAGCCACCCGAAGGGTGCGATCGGTGTGGGTTTTGCACCATACAAGGGTGCGTTTGATTCTGTCCCGAGGCACCTAGGGTGCATTCGGTTTGGTTTTGCACCGCAAGGGTGCGGTTGGTTTTGATCTCGACCCCACGAGGATGCGCTTGGTGTGGCAGTCACCGCCCTAGGGTGCATTTGGCTTAACAACCACCACCAAAGGGGCGTTTGGTTTTGTTCATGAATTGATTAGGGTGCGTTTGGCTTTCATTAGGGTGCGTTTGGCTGTTTACAACAGCTTAGGGTGTGTTTGGTACTAAAAACAGCACCAAGGGGTGCGTTTGGCATAAGAAAATCAATGTAAAGGGGGTGTTTGGTTGGGCAGTCACCGCACAAGGGTGCATTTGGTTGGGCAGATTTGCACCAAGGGGAGCGTTTGGGTTAACATAAGCACCAAGGGGTGCGTTTAGGTTAGCAGTTTCAGCATAGGGATTGTTTGGTTTGGCAGAAAGTACCCAAAAGGGGTGTTTGGGTGTGCAGAAAACTGTTAGGGTGCGTTTGGGTTTAGAGAAGACAACAAAGGGGTCCGTTTGGTTGGTTTAGCAGAAATAGGTGCGTTTGGTTTAGCAAAACAACGAGGGTGCGTTTGGATTATAAGTCAACAATAAATATATCGTAAAATTTATAAATATTGAAACCGGATAAAATGGTGGTTTAAATGGTTAAAGAAATGTGATAATTGTTATATAGTTATTCTACACACACACACACACACACACACACACACACACACACACACACACACACACACACAAATATATATATATATATATATA
>BQNB010084755.1:0-28659 GCA_026074375.1 Tanacetum coccineum
ACAATTTATTATTAATAGAGAGATCCATAGAGGATCATTGTTTATATTTATTCTTCTTTATACTGCATTGTTTAGTTTCCGCTTAGAAGATGAGCACATAAGTACTATACAACCACAAAGGCTAGAAGATCTATCTAGTTTTAGATCATAACAGCCCGGGAATGGTTTTATTAAAAAAATATACAGTTTTATATATATTAAAAACGGTGTAATTTATTATTAAAAACTTTCCCGGGTGACATGTCACCCGGGAAATTTTAAAACACGTTAATTAGCACTAATCACAACCCTTAAACATTCACGTGAATTAATTTTTTTAATAAAAACTTTCCTAGGCGACATGTCGCCCGGGAAAGATGAGCGGGAAAAATTGCCGCCAAGATTTTCTCTGATGTTTTGGTCAAATTTTATACCAACTTATCCCGGGCGACATGTCGCCCGGGAAAACTTCTTTGAACTTTGACTAAAAAGTCTATCAGAATTTGTGCCACGTCGGACAGACTTTTGTCGTTTAGTGGGTTTTCCCGGGCGACGTCGCCCGGGAAAACTTCGTCACCTATTCTACTTTTTCTTGTAGTGCGAATAGACGAGCTAGCTTTAATATAATACATGTTGAATTCTAAATGTATGTAAAGGAATCGTATTGTTTGAATACAAAAAAGATAATGAAGTTTTTTAATACAAAATTGTGTTGCCTATTCAAATACGAACTAAAATTCTTTGGAAACGACGTTTGTTGTGGAGTTTAAGTGGTTGTCGTCTTTGTCGCAACAGAGAACCTTCAATCCTTCTTTGCTCTCGACTCTTAAAACAGTCACATATAGTTGATCGTGTGAGAATGCGAGCCTTTGTAGAAACACAATAACGTGCGACAATGTTTGTACATTGGAGTAATACTTAATTAAAAGGCAGGATGACACCCAAAATACACATTTCCCGAGCGTTGCATTAAATGCACAGGGTCGACCCGACCCGACCTGGGTGCATTTAATGCGCCGGGTCGACCTATTTACCCGACTCGCAACCCGTTTGTCCGATCCGAAAACCCACCCGCAACTCGCCGGTATTTACGAAATAGCCCATCAGGTATTTACGAAATACCCCCTCACATTATGTGTCAATTTACGAAAACTATCCTCATTTTAAAAAAATTACAACATACCCCCTCCCCCACTAACGGCTGTTAAGTAACGACCGTTAGTTTAGTTTTTTTGAATTTACAAAAATAGTCATTTGAATCGGTCGTTACTTAATGACCGTTAGTAGCGACCGTTAACTTAATTATTATTTTTTTGCAATTTACAAAAATATAGCCCTCTCACGTCCAACCGAAAACAACGCCCACTAACAATCCCGCAGCGTAGTGCGAGCAAACCTACTCGCTTATATTATTAAGCAGTATGCTTAGCCAATCCGATTTTTGAAAAAAAAAATATTTAACGACTAACTATGTAACAAAAAATAATACAATAATAATAAATATTTTCAAAACGCACCTTCAAGTATGCTAAACGTTACAAAATCGACCTTGAATTTTAACCTATTTAAAATTTTTTATATAACAAACTTTATTTATCAAATATGGAGCGCAAATCTATCGATTCATTCGGAAAAAAAATGTCACTGAAAAGATCATCGAATTGCGAACAAAACGAGCCCAATATTTCAATGCTTCTGACATGCATACGATTTTATAAAAAATGTTGAAGTTAATATATATATTTAAAATATTTACAGAAATAGTGTTTGAGGTTATCGGTTCGTTGTAAGGTGAGGACTGACAAATAGTACTTGGCATTATCGGTCCGTGACAAAAATAGTCTCGCGCGCTCCGCGACGACGCACGAGTTACGAACCTCGTTAATATTACTTGCCAAATATTGATAGTTGGTTCATAAATAATGAATAACATGACATATTATAAACAGGATAACCGGAAAGGAAAAAAAAGAAAGTGTTTATGTAATTTATGTAAAAAAACAATGAAATTTTTTGCATAATATTACTTAAAGAAAAAAAAAAGAATTGATATATATGATTACTTAAGAATGATGAAAAAAAAGAATTGATATATATGATTACTTAAAATGATAGTTGTTCTAACTAAGTTAATAAGAGTTTTCACCGTCTCAACAAAAATGATACAACTTTAGCTACCATAAACATTGATATAAACTACTGAATACTTAATGTTAAGAAGTCCATAGTTTCCTCCTATTAATGTTTTTCGACAATACGTTTTAGTATCATATGAAGATGCCATCCCCAATTGATACAAATACCTATACAAAAGTTTGCACACTGGGTATTTGTTACTTTAACAAGAATGAAATATAATACTTCATGCTTTGTGAGACATTAAACCTATGTATTTGACTACTAAGGGGGTGTTTGGGATTGCTTATTGAAAATAGATTATTCGTTTTGAAAACGGATAATCAGATAATCAGCTGTTACAAAACGTGGTTTTTAAATATAGTGTTTGGATTTAATAATTGTTTGACTTATCTGATTATTTACTATTTAACATGCAAAATGACTAAAAAACCATTCATAACTCATAAGTATATATGCTATAAAATTAATACTGTACTATAAAACTTTAGATACAAATTATTTATTATAACATTTTAGTAATGTTTATCACTTCAATTTCATCCACATATCACTTCTATCTTCACACCTACCTTTTCACTCCCTCAAAACCTGTAAACAGAAAACTCATAGCCACCTCATCTCGACCATTGCCGCCATCCATCATTACCATTCTTCATCATCGTTAACCATGCACTTTGATCATTTGTTGAATATGTGAAGAACACACATACACATGTAAGGATTTTTTTATTTATTTAATTGACTAGCAGCAGGTAAATACCAAGTTTAACAACAAAAGCATATGGGTAATTTTGTACTTTGGGTGTAGGTGCAGATTGCGTTTTGCAAAAGTAAGGGAGGACATGCTTTTTCAAAACGGCGTTTTGATGAATTGCAAACGTAAAAAAGTGATTCTTCATGTTCCTTATCCAAACACTCACGACTAGATTATTGCGTTTTCACATCGCAATAATCAGATAATCTGGATACAAACGCAAGGCCAAACACCCCCTAAGCCAACTATTATTGGTTAAAGCACATAATATTTGCTACCGTTTTGTAGTAAATTTTGCTAAAATGTACCAAAAGCTAAAAACGAAAGCATTGGTAACTTGTTTACGACCACTGCTTGCGTTCACATCTAACAGCATGCAGCTTCACTGCTAGTCGGACGGTCGACTTCTTTCAAGGCGGAAAGGCGCCGCCTAGGCGGATTGCAATTTTATGTATATAAATATTATAAATAATATGTATAACATAACAATATACTTCTAATTTCAAATAATTCAAACTTAATAGTTTAAAGTTGCAAAATAGACAAATAAACATGACAATTCAAATACTTAAAACTTCAAACGTGAATACATTACTTCAAATACTTCAAACATAAATATTAAATCGATGCTTGTTTATCATCGGGCATTTTTTGAAAGTTTGCCGCTTCTCATATAACAGTAACACTGATGCATTAACTGAAATAGCTAACCACACTTAATATAGCTATTAGCTTTACATGATCAAGAGTCACAACTGATCGTACACATTTAAGCCAGTATGATGGTGTTTGGATGGGTGGTTTTGTTGTTTATAGTTGTGACAATAAGTAACAGTGTTTGACAAATATTAATTATGACACACCCTTAAAATATCACAGCGAAAAGGTAATCGGAGGCGTGACTTCATAGCACAAGAAACAAAAGAATACCAATAACGACCTCTATATAAGTTGTTTTAAAAAGGCATCCATTCGATACATTCGGATAAAATAAGTTTTCACACATACATCCCATTGTTTCATCACGAAAATACAAAGTAGCTTGAAAAGGGTAATCAAATGAATGTAGTTTATGCAGGAAATATCCATGTGACACAACCGCGATGGGTGACTCTAACAATGAGACTCCATGATGCTAGCCATGATGTTTGCAATTTATGGACCTGAGAAAATACATGTTAAAATATCAACATAAAGTTGGTGAGTTCATATGTTTAAATAAGTATAAGTATGGACAACAAGATTTCCAAGTGTATGTGACTATTATTACGAATACAATATCATACAAAAAACATTACTATTGCACTAAGCTCATGATACCGAAGCATTAACCAAAGTTCAAGTTGTTAGTTTGCCCCAAGTAGGTGCTTTGTCATACACCTAAAGTTCCTTAAATGAAATGCGTCCGTATCGACTAGTACAGTTGTCAAGTTAGAGCTACCAACACTCGGACGAGGAGTTTAATCCCAGATAGATCTATTCACAGCATTCGCGCTTACACAAAGTAATTAACGGTTCATGATAGTAGGGACTTCATGAAAATGGGTACTTAGTGATCAATCCGTAATAAGTTTTAAAGTTACTTGTGTGTATTCGTAAGAAAAAGAAAGCGATCATGTATTGCTCACCCAAGAATTTCTAAATAGTATTAAAACTAAGTGAAGGTAGGGCTATACAAACTCACTGTGAGAAGTGTATTAACTCTGAAAATTAAAAAATGGGAGGTACTGCAATCAAATAGTAACAGTTGATTCGATAGTAGTTCGAGACAAACGAGTTAAAGTGTCCTAACCGCGATCTAATTTAATAATTAGGTGCCTTAGGTTTATAAAATAAAGTGAATTATATGCATATGAGTTTTATAAACTTGTTATCACCCTTATACACTTGTGTCTAAGTTTATAAAGTTCCAAATGTGGTTTAAAATCAAGTTTACTAAGTATTTAAACTTAGAAAATCAAAGCAGTGTTTTGTAAAGAGTTTTACATCCGACTTCTCAGGACCATAACTCATTCATTTTCTATTGAAATTAGTCCATTCCAAAGTCTAGATTGAAGGTTTTTGAGTTATTTTTCAAAAAATGCAAGCCTTACATTCCAAATCAAAGTTTAAAGGGTCCAAAAGTGCTAAACAACACACGAATGTCAAAGCTGAAAAATTCCAGAAAGTTTTACCCAACTTGTTTTAGTCATAACTCCTTCAATACTTAACCCTTTTTAGTTGATTCAAGTTGCTGAGTTTAAGTCTAGGTCTTAGCTACGAAAACTTCAAAAGATTCAGCTTTCCAATCTAATCTTAAGGGGCTAAAAAATACGTATCGTGTTCAATGTGTAAATATGGACACGTTGTCTTGCACAAAATGTTTAAAATACTAATAAATTTCCTAATTCATAAAATTCTTAATGGAACTCCCTAAGACATAGTAATAAGATGTGGTGCCAAGAAATGTGTCATAAGTGTTTTTTAAAGTTGTTAAAACGAGCTCACAAGTCGACACAAAAATCTGCCAGAATTAGGGTTTTGAACATACAAGTTTATTTCAAGTTTTTACACAACAAGTATATAATGGTGATGTAGTTGTTGTGAAATTGCAAAGAGTTTTACAACTCCTTAGGCAGAGCACCTAACCGTTGTAGTGTAGTAAGGTAAGACTCGGGGTTTGTTATCGTTCTCTAAGGGAATAAGTTGGGAAGGCTCGAACAGAATATAACAGTGGTCTAAGGGTTGAGAGAAGATTATTTTTGATATTTTTATATTTTATAGAAAGCAAGTAAAATTCAGGTTTTGAGAGGTTGGTTTGGTTTTAGCTAATTAAACTAAATATAAATCTAAACTACTTAGGTGAAAACTCTATGGGTAAACAAACGTATTTACTTAATGATGCACTACTCCTCAGTTTGCTTCTCCTAATCCTATTATTTTGTCACACTTATGATGATATGTGTAAGTATTTCCTAGGTCATGAACAGATTACACGAATCCGCCGTCTATGTAATATTCTGTTAAGTTAACGCACATGTAAGGTAGTATGAAGACTATTACAAGGCCCCTAAGAGTACATTACATGCATTAAAACACTTAAGAAGGATCAAACATATTAGGGGTAATGTAGTATGAAGACTGTTACCGATGACATCCTTTCTACACACTCGCGTTTCCCTAGACGTCTATGCCAATTTAATATTTTGTGGCTAGTTTTTTAAAGCCTAACGCGCACATTCATCATAAGAAGCAATATTAAAAAGATCTACAAACTAAGTTTCATGTAATCATAATAAATACTAATGGAACTAGCCTAGCATGTTAAAAGGAAGCAAAGAACAAGAATCAATCAAACAACACATAGACATATTGAATGATAAAAGATAGAAGACTTCACTTGATTAAAACATGTATTCAAGGCTGATACAATAGGATTTTGACACCCTAAAATGACCTAAACAACTGCTATAATCGACTTTTAATATAGGGTTCAGTTCCTAAAAGTTACACACCTAAAACCCTAAAAACGAGTTTGTATATATAGGAAAATGGGCGCGACGACGTCACGTTATAATCCTGACGCCGTCGCCCCGCCGAATCTTCTAGGGCTTCTTTAAGTTAGTTGGATCCTGACGCCGTCGCCAAAGTTCTGACGCCGTCTGTACGTCCTGACGCCGTCACATATAATTGTGACGCCGTCTCCAGCCACTATACGCATTTTCTTCAAGAGATTTGGTGTAGAGTTGTAATCTTGTCCGTTTCTTCTCCAAATGAGCCCAAGTCACGTGTATTTCCTCCAAAAGCCATCCAAGTGCTAAAAACACAAAAAGGAACGATTAAGTACATCATTTGGGCATATTTTCATGATTTAGGAGGTTAAATGACCCCAAAAAAGTGTATAAAATGACACCTAATCAAATGGTGCTATGAAAACCAACATGAATTTTTTTATAAGGAATGAAAAATATGTAAATGAGATGCTTACAATGATGTGGTGAAGATTTAAGGATCAAAGTGTGCACAAACTAACCCAAATTTCAATACCAAAACCCTAATTCACTTGCAACCCTTAATGAAACCTTAACCAACACTTAAATACTAATTGAATACTTGAATGAGAGCTGAGATATATTGAGTTTGAAAGTGTTTAAGTGTGTGTAGAATGGGTTCTAGTTGGTGTCTTATATAATGCAAAAGAAAGGCATGGTCAAAAGTGACTTTTGGTTGCAAATAGTGACAGCTACACTCAATATGGGACTTTGAGTAAGCATGGGGAGGGGGAGGAGTATGTGGCTGGTTTTGGGGAAGAAAATAGGGGGAGAAACACCAAGTGAAGTGACTAAGGCTTTGCTTGCACATGGGAATAAGCTAAACATGGTTATGCGGGGTTATGTTTACAAAGCACAAAGTGAGATGTTAGGCTTATCATATTAAGAAGTGTTAGGTAGGGAAATAGGGAAAGGGAGAAAATGTATTATTGGCAAGCATAGGTACTAGTTGTGTAATTATTTCAAAGGTGGTGATGTATTGAGTAAGTTGTTCATGCATTCATGTAGTAAAATGCAAGTTTGGAAATTTACGTAAAATTTGTAAAACCGTAGGCAAATGATTTATAAATCATGCTCATGAGGATGATAATATACAAGTTACATGTAGACTAAACTTAGTCTAAAGTCAGGATATGCTCAAAGTTGTTTCTCGTTACACACGAAATAACCTCACGTTTATAAGTTTAAGAAAGTACGTACATGTTCAAAGTAAAGTGTTAAAGTTATTGAATAAAAGTAAACCTGAAAAATGCGGGTTGTCACAGTCTTCCCCTGCTAAATGAATTTTGTCCTGAAATTTTATTGGTGGTATTTGGTGGTTAGGTGTCTGCGAATAGGTGAGGGTATTTGCTATGAAATTGATCTTCACGCTCCCAAGTGAATTCAGGACCTCTCCTGGAGTTCCATCAAACCTTAATGATCAGAATGCGGATTTGCTTCAATTGTTTGATTTCTTGATCCACAATTTCCACCGGTTCCTCGACGAAATGTAGTTTATCATCCAATTGGATCTTCTCTAATGGAATGCCAAGTGATTCATCCGATAAGCACTTTTTTATATTAGAGACATAAAACGTGTTGTGAACGTTGTTGTGTTCTTGTGGAAGCTCGAGTCGGTAAGCTATAGGCCTAACCTTAGCAAAAACCTTGAATGGTCCGATATACCTTGGATTTAACTTTCCTCGTTTCCCGAAATGTATCACGCCTTGCCGTGGTGAGACTTTTAACATGATCTTATCCCCGACCAGAAATTTTAACGGTTTACGCCTTACATGTGCGTAACTCTTCTAACGATCACGAGTGGTCTGTAGTCTGTTCGTATCCGAATGATCTTCTTATTCGTTTCATGAATAAATTTCTTGGCCAATGAGTTAACTATCTTCAATCTCGATCCAGCAGGCAAGCGGTCGATACTTTTGACTGTAAAGTGTCTCAAACAAAGCATCCTTAATACTGGTATGATAACTGTTGTTGTAAGAAAATTAGACTAAAGGTATGTGAGTATCCCAACTACCTCTAAGGTCAAGCTCATAGCATATCCTCCATAGTCTGTATAGTTCGTTCGCTCTAGTGGTCAATAAACACTGTGCACTTTGTACCGTATAGGTAGTGTCTCCAGATCTTTGATGCAAAGACTATAGCTCCTAGCTCCAGGTTATGTGTCAAAATGAGTTCGAGGATTTCAATGAAATAATCAAATATGGAAGCTAATGAATGTCGAATCAAATAATAGGCAATATATATAATGACTGCAATGTGCAAGTAGGTATGGATCAAATGTCATGAGAATCCTTAAAAGAAAAGATAGAATATACGTACTCGATACTTTGTACAAAGGCGCCCTTGGGACTTTTCTGAAAGAGTTTGCATCCATAATTGTTTTATCCTTTATCTTTAGTATAAGCCATCAGCCCTAAACAGCTTATTCCTGGCTTATTTAGTAAGCCACTTTGCACACTTTTATTTTTCTTAGGTTCTACTCTTTTCAAGCTACTTTTTTGCATTTTTTGAGATTTTTCCATTTAAGGTTACTATTTTTTTTTCTTTTAAATTCTGTTTTTTAATCATTAAAAATTAAATAAAAATCAAAAAAATATTTTTCTTTTTTAGAAAATTTTATTTTATCATATTTCACTTAGGAAAAATAGAAAAACTTTCGTAGGGTCCTTTTTGTAAAATTTTAGTTTTTTAAAGCTCGGGTCTCGGGCCTGGTTCTCGTTTTCTTTATTTTTCAACTTTTTAAGCTTCCGTTTTAGAATTTTCTTTCATTTTTCTTTTAATTTAGTAATTTTAAATTAGAAAAAACCAAAAAAATTTATATTAGGGTTTAATTTTAGATAATTTAGTTTTTTTTAAAACTCGCGTTTTTACGATTCTGTTATCGGTTTTGAGTTTATATCCTTTCTAGCTTACGTTTTTAGGTTTAATTTATTTGTTTTTGCATTTTAATTGTAGAAATAGATAAAATAATCAAATCTTTGATCATTCAAGCATGATCCCCAAACCTCGACTCGATTTTCCATTCACGCCTCGTCGGGAAGAACGACCCGGGTCCGGTTTTAAACATTGTGGATAACGAAGTGAGAAACCGATACTTCCGGTTTGCTATACTACTATTATTGATATTATCCTATTTTTTATATATTTATTTATATTTATTTATATTTATATATAGTAAAAGATAACCAATCAGTTATTCTTGGAACTGACTAGTCAAGGTCCCAATACACTTATTAAATAGGCAAATAAAACCGAAATGGGCCTCAAATGACAAACGGGCCGAAAACTAGCCTAAAAACAAAAGTAAAAAAAACACGAAAATGCAAATAACTCCTAAAATATAGTGTTTTGGGGCTCGAAATTTTTGTAAACCAACTATGTTTTTCCCCATGGTGTTTTCCTTGTTCCAAGCTTCGAATCGGCTGGTCCTGGGCCTGAATTGGAGTCCTGGAGCCTATGTTATGCCACTTTGAAAGAAGCCATTTTCTTCACACGATCTTGGGCTTCTAGAAAGAAGTGGGCATGTTCTTCAATACTTGGACCTGTATTAAACCGTTAAATTAAATGAGCACGTATGATAGTTTAGTAATTTAGCGCGCAAAAAGTTTATGATGCGATGGCTATAGTCTAGGCCTACTAATGCAACCTAGTTCTCTATAACTTGGCTCTAGATACAAATATGTCATACCCTCAGAATATCGCAACGAAAAGGTAATCGGGGGCGTGACTTCATAGCACAAGAAACAGAAGAATATAAAGAACGACATCTATATGAGTTGTTTTAAAAAGGCATACATTTGATAAATTCAGATAAAATAAGTTTTCATAAATACATCCCATTGTTTCATCACGAAAATATAAAGTAGTTTGAAAAGGGTAATCAAATGAATGTAGTTTATGGACCTGAGAAAATATATGTTAAAATGTCAACATAAAGTTGGTGAGTTCATAAGTTTAAATAAGTATAAGTATGGACAACAAGATTTCTAAGTGTATGTGACTATTATTACGAATACAATATCACACAAGAAGCATTACTATTGCACTAAGCTCATGACACCGAAGCCTTAACCAAAGTTCAAGTTGTTACAAGTTTGCCCCAAGTAGGTGCTTTGCCATACACCTAAAGTTCCTCAAATGAAATGTGTCTGTATCGACTAGTATAGTTGTGAAGTGAGAGCTACCACGGGGAGTTCAATCCCAAATAAATATACTCACAGCATTCGCGCTTACGCAAAGTAATTAACGGTTCATGATAGTGGGGACTTCATGGCAAATGTGTAACTTAGTGTCAATCCGTAAAAGTTTCAAAGTACTTGTGTCTATAATTAAAAGTAATCGAGCATGTATTGTCACCCCAAAGTATTTCAAAATGAGTATTAAAACAATTAAAGTAGGGGCTATGAACTCACCTCAAACAAATAGATGATTCGGTAATAGTTCGAGTACAAACTAGTCAAAGTATCATAACCGCGACCTATTTTAATAATAAGGTGCCTTAGGTTTATAAAATGAAGTGAACTATATGCATATGATTTTTATAAACTTTTTATCACCCTTATATACTTGTGTCAAAGGTTTACCAAGTTTCAAATGTGGTTTAAATCAAGTTTACTAAGTATTTAAACTTAGAAAATTAAAGCAGTTTATAATAAACAGTTTTACATCCGACTTCTCGGGACCATAACTCATTCATTTTATATTGAAATTAGTCCATTCCAAAGCCTAAATTGAAGTTTTTTGAGTTGTCTTTCCAAAAATATAAGCCTTAGATTCTGACTCAAATCTTAAAAGGTCCAAAAGTGCTAAACAACACACGGATGTCAAAGCTGAAAATTCCCGAAAGTTTTACACAACTTGTTTTAGTCATAACTCTTTTAATACTTAACCTTTTTTAGTTGATTCAAGTTGCTGAGTTTAAGTATAGGTCTTAGCTACAAAAAGTTCAAAAGGCTCAACTTCCCAATCTAATCTTAAGGGGCTCAAAAATACATATCATGTTTAGTGTGTAAATCTGGACACTTTGTCTTGCACAAAATGTTTAAAATACTAATTAAATTCCTAAATTCATAATGGAACTCTCTAAGACATAGTAATAAGATTTGGTGCCAAGAAATGTGTCATAAGTGTTTTTTATAGTTGTTACAAAAACACACTACCTTGATAGAATTATGGACACCTCATAATCAAGTTCACGTTCTTCTTGGTTTCACATAAGTATCGTCTCCAAAGATCATCTCTGATAGTATTGTTTTTTAGAAATATTGGGGAAGGTGTGTATGTTGAATTTAGAAATCCGAGTGATAAGGGGAGTCAGTTTCAAAAAATGGCAAATTGTTAAGGAGGAATTTTAGGGTTTTTGTTATAGAAGTGTGTTAACATTTGAATTGTCTATCACAACTTCCGACCTGCTCTATTGGTTGAGGCTTTTGTTTGTGGATGACCAGCCTACGGTTTAATTCTTGTAATTGCCAAATATTTTACACATTAACAGGCGAAATTATGGACAAAAATGCCCTTTGACATAGCATTCCATGTCATCATTATCATGCTCCATGTCATCATTATCATGCTTAATGTCATCATTATCATGCCATGTCACATATTCTAACTCATACTTAGTCTCATATATAAGTAAAGATTTATGCATGATTCTCTAAATTTGATTCAAAGGTAACTCACTTTCATCAACGTGTATAACTAGGATATTAACTGACGTATTGCGGCAGAGCATCTGTATACGATAGTATTGTACGTATCAGAAATGTCAGTTTTTTCTGACTTGAGATCGGCTTTCTTATGTTAGATGTAAATATATTTGAAAAGTATGTCTTGGTACCTTTGAAGGAATTGCATTTTTTATGTGAGATTGGTTTTGTTAAGCGATTTTTATTATAAAGGTTTTAGTTATTGTTAATATGCTGAAGCCCATGGCATTGGTCTTTAGTAATTCATTTTTCAAAAATCATGACTGAATCGAACGAAGGATATTTAAGTTGGTCCTATTTGGTTTTTGCAAAATTGGTTGGCCGTTATAAATTGGGCTCAGTTTTAAGTAGATTTAAGGTTGATACATTTTTTCGATAGTAGTTACTATTTAGTTAATTTAAATTTTTATAAGTTTATGTCTCAAGTCTATGCACCAATCTCATTAGATTTATCTAAACATAAAATTTCATTTTGTGTCTTATGGTAATTATGATATTCTCTTTGCATGAATCCTTGGGATATACATACGCCGACGTTTCAAATTCCACAGCCTCATTAGAAGGGAGCCCTAATGTCATCAAGAATCAAGAATGAGGCGTTCCGTGCAGCTGAGAAGTTTGAAGGAGCTTACGCTAGCACGATTTACAAGTAAGTACTTCTAAACACCCTTTATACGTGTTAGTTAAGTTATATAACTGTGTAGGTAAATCTATGTACTTGGTTTCTGGTTTCGCATGGTTATTATGTGTTTATTTTCCGCTGCGTATATATGAACCGTGCGAGATACCACCTGAACCCCACAGTGGTATTAGAGCCACCCTACACATATATAACCTTGTTAGTGTTCTTAGTAATTTTTAATATTGCCAAAAAATCAAATATTGATTTTGTTATGCATGTAGTTTAGTTGATTTTTGCATATTAGAGTTTTTGCAATTTAATGACTACCTTTAATTATGCTTTGTATTGTTTTATCAAGATTAGAATACTTGAGTCTAAAAACCCTTGAGGGTGCTGATCTAAGGGTTAGGTTTATATTGTAATTTCTCTCGTGATACAACATACAAATTCATAATTAGAGTTTTCATGTAAAATGCAAAAATTAAGAATTCTTGGATTTTTCTTTACATGTTAATCTTGGTCTTTTTTTATGATTTAGGGTTTTAAATATTTTTAGAAAGTTTCTAACTTTTCTATAGATATATTAAAATCAATATGAAAACCCTAGGATACCATATATATTCATAAAAGAAACAAGATTAGCGGTAAGCAAGAAATCTATTCCAAAATTAATCTCGTTCCTAAAGGTAGATCGAATTTTACTAAACCCTATGGATTTACTAAAATTGACTGAGCATAAATCTTGGTGACTAAACAATAAGTTTTCGTAAACTGATAAATCTTTCAGTTTGAGCTAAATTTGTAATCTTTGATTCTAAATATGGAAAGTAGGATTTTAAAAACATATGGATGCATAACGGGGGTGTAGGTTATACAATGTATATCAATCACACATGAAATAAGATAGAGTTTTAGAGAGAGAGAAAGAGAGTGGGTAGAAACTTAGAGAGAGAGAGAGTATAACACCCTGTGTTTCTAAGTCATTGACGACGACGATAAATCTACTATTCATCTTTTATATTGTACGCGGTTGTTTTAAATCGTAAACGTTAAGCTAAATCGCGTAGGCTAAAAATTAGCGTTCATGTAAACGGGCACCAAACAATTAAGCGTTTACATCAATCAAGTATTACATAATTATTTTGAGAATAATTATGGTCTTTGTTTATTTTATTTTTATCGGTTACGTAAATTATGTACGTTTCGCGATAAATTAAGTTTAGGCATACCCGGAACCACAAAAATAATTCTACGCTTCAACAAATACCCACGTTTATACCCAATACCCAAAATTTACTCCATATTATCACCACATTGTACATATGGCCGGCTAGGGATAGCAATATCCATAAGAAAACCAAAATATCTAAGTTAAGAACATCCCTCCATGTTTTCATGGGATGTTCTCAACTATTAGGGAACAACAAGTGCATATGGCCATGCCTAGGACCATAAGTCTTCCTCAAGACCCTCCATATGTTTCTTGACCAACTATTGCATACTTTTTGACCATTCCATCCCATATAATGCAAGTATCATGTAAGAGATATCATATACAACTCATAACACTTAGTAAAAATCACAAAAATCCTTCCTTTTTCTCCTTACATGCCTACGGAATCAAACACCCCGTATTGACTTAGTTGCGTTTTGATTTATGACGTTGTTGCGTTTTGATTATGCCTGCGTTTTGATATCCTGCGTTTTGATATCCTGCGTTTTGAGTCTGAGCATGTCAAAATCCTTGCGTTTTGGGTCATGATCTTGTCATAGATTAAGTGTTGCTTAGAGTGTCTCATCCATTGCATCTTGTCCTGCATTGGTTGTAAATTGCCATTGAATCGTGTGGTTATTTCGGTGTGTCTTGTTCTCTCTTTGATGAGTTAACATCCGTTAACTCAAGAGTTAACCAATCTCACTGATTAACACTTTAGCATGATCTGAGAGTTCTTTATCTCGGATAGTGTACATACGTGCTTAACTTCCGAGCATCTGCTCACATCTAACAATCAATCTGCATGTTATTTCCTCTGTGATTGTAACTGTGCAGATACAATGACTAATGCTGAACATGCACCCGCAATGGCATCACCCGTCCGTACTGATGAACAAATCATGCCACGCAATCGATGGGTGCCAATTGGGAAAAGCAATTGCTATCTAAATGAAGAAAAATCTCAACCCAACCCCATTTTCAAGATCGTTGTGGACATTCTCAAGCAAACAAATTTCTTCAGAGCTTTTACAGCGTCATCAACAATACCGGCTATCTATCCCGCGAGCGAGCTGCGTGACAGGTCGTGTATGAGGAGGGGTGGGGAGGAGGAGATGGAGAAAGAAAATGGGTCCTGGAGGAGATTGTGAGATGTGTGAGGGGTGATGAGAGAATGAGTAAGAGACGTAAGTGGAGAAGAAGAATGAAACTTTGAGAGCGAGAAGTTGGCTGAGTCATGGGTAGGGTGTGAAGAGTCGATAAGAGAGAGACGAGGGAGTACTGGTATATAAGGACGGGAGAGAATAGGTCTCGGTGAATTGGGGGGGGAGTGGGAGATTCGTCTCTTAGAGAAGGACGGATTGTCGGTGGGTGTGTCCCGGGTGGGGGGTGAACTAGGTTGTGGATGTTTGGTGGTGCATTGAGGGTGGAGGTCGAGTAGGTGGGTCGCCGTTGTGTGGGCGTTCGGCGTGGTTTCGGGTGGTCGTAGATCTGCCAGTGTTGTGGGCGCGGGTCCTGCCGTGGGCGGTGGGTCGTGTGTGGCCGGGGGCGTTGGGGCAGCTGGGGGGGTGGTTTGGTGATCGTGGGGTGGGGGCATCCGTGCGATCCCCGTCGTGGGGGTGGGTGTGGTGTGGTGGTGTGGTGCGCCGTGTGTGAGGCGGTCCGGCCGTCGGCGTGCGTCGTGGCGTGTGGACGTGGGACGTATGGTGGTGTGTCGCGCGTTGCTGGGATGGCGAGGTGGTTGCGGGGCGTGCGCTGTGTGTGTAGTGGTGGTGAGTGGTTGGGGGTCGGCGGTGTGGTGGGCCGTGTACGGGACGGTGGAGTGGGTGCCTGGGTGGTGGTGGTGGGTCGTGGGGCCGTGTCACGCTGTGGTTGACGCGTGTGGTGTGTGGGTGTTGGGTGTGTATGTGGGTACTGTGGGCTAGTGGTCGTGTGGGACGCTGGTGGTGTGTGGGGGTGTGTGCTGCCTGTTGGGTGGTTGTGGTTGTGTGTGTGTGTCGTGGGTGTGTGTGTGGGTAGGTCGTGGTGCGTGTGTGGTGTGTGTGGTAGTTGTGTCGTGTGGTGTAGGTGTGTGGTCGTCGTGTGTGTGTGTGTGTGTAGGGGGTTGTGTCGTGTGTTGTTAGTGTCGTGTCGTGTGTGTGGTTTTGTTTGTGTGTGTGTGTGGTTGTGGGTGTTGTGGGTTTGTGTGTGTGTGTGGGTGTGTGCGTGTGGGGTGTGGCGTGCTGGGTAGTAGTGTGCTGGGCGTGTTCGGGTGTGGGTGTTGTGTGTGGTGGGGTGGAGTAGTGGGTTGGTGTGTGGATGTGTGTGTGAGGGTGGTGGTCGTCCTCTGGGGGTGGTGGTCGGTGTCGGGTCGTGGGTGTTCAGGTGTTTTGGGTGAGGGTTGCTGGGCTGTGTTGTGGTGTGGGTGTTTGTGTATGAGCGGCGGCCGAGGTTGTATACACCTGGGTCAATTAGATGAGAGTATAGTGTTTTTAGTCTACGGTGCGGGCCTGTCCGTATACAGCGGGCGTGGTAGCGCGCGGATGTGAGTGCTCGGGGTCTGTACAGTGTGTGTTCCCGGCGTTCTGCACGTGTCGCTCCCGGCTCAGCGGTGTGGGTGTGCTGTTCTGGTTATGGTAGGCGGTCTTGTGAGAGGGTGTGCCTTGTGTTAGTGTGGGATACCGTCTGTGTGGAGAGATTATATACCCCCCACCCCCACACTCCCCCACCCCCGACAACACCACCCACCCCCCAGTTCGTGCACGCCAGCCCGTGTGAAGGGGTGGAGTGAGAGGGTCCGTGGACAGTCTCGTTACCACCAGTTGCTGCACGCCACGGCTGTTATTCAGAGCGGAGCGTCAGTGCCGTCCAAGTCATCCAGGGCGTGGTGTAGTACCGAGTCTTGTTCGAGGGTTGTTTCGTTTTGGATTAGAGGCAGGTGTTGTTACCGATGCTAATTCTAAGTCAGAAGGATGGCATGGACGGAACGGTTGTCGGCGGCGTATTGAGCGAGTCTGCTGAGGGGATTTGTGGCGAGCATGAAAGGGGTGCGCTTGTCGGGGGTTGCTCCACGGTGTCGCTGTTGGCGTGGCGTCGCAGTAGCAACCAACGTTAACAGCGGGGTAGTGTCCGAAGCGCCGCGTCTTGTGAGTCCCCATGCGTTTGATTCAGAGCTGACCTGGAGGGGGACTTGGGTTCTGCTTCTCTTCCTTATGATAGGTTTTGTGTCTTTTTTCGCAGAGCCTGCGCAGCACTACTGCTGTGCCGGTAGTAGTCGCTAGCGCTGTTGTGTGAAGTTACGTGATGTGGATCTCGGTGAAGGGTGGAGGGCGGGTCGGTTGTTGGCTTGACGTGAGAAGAGTCGTCTCGGATAGCGGCGTGTGCCCTTGGAGGTGTGTGGTCTGGTCGCGCGTCCGAGTGTGTAGAGACCTGCGCTGTTTAGCATTCGGTTGATCGTGGCAAGTCCTGGTGGTGCGTTGTCGTCCCACGTCCGACGGGTTCGACGTGTGTTTTTGTACTGGTCGTCTTTAATCGGTAAGATAGTAACTAACCGATTCACTCTTATCGTGCTGTCTGCTTTGAGACGTTCCGATACAGAGAACAGGCAAGTATGGAGATTTTGATGGTTACACATCAGATGATCTGATACTTATACTGGAAATCCTGTCAAGGAGATTCTTCTTAAGATGAATCTACCTGATCACAGGTCGGTCCTCACGGATCCGGAGGTTAATCCAACCAGACTCGGGCGAATGACAAAGCCATATTCGCCCACAAGCTTTATTGCTAACTGTTTTATTACAGGATCAAGCAAAGATGGAGATGGAGACACCTCGTTCCAGTGGAGTCAATTCACCACCCAATGCTCACACTTAATGTTTCCAAGTAAAGACATCATGACAACTGAATGACCTACAACACAGCTTCCGCAACTCTGAGAAGTAGTATCATGATCAAGAAAAGTGTGAGCATGCGGGTCCAAAGGTCACAACATCACATGAAGGCAATGCTACTCAACAAGGATGATTAAGAGACTTAAGATGAATGATGATCTCAAAGAAAGCTCAAAGATCGCACAAGTCTAAGAGACAAATCTCAAAGTTCACTACATAATGTATAAGGACATCAAAGATTGAAGAATCAAAGACTACGAGCTACAGACAGAAGGTCAATGAAGTAGAATGCTAGAATTCATAATGTATTTTCTGGGGTGACCTCCCTTAGGGGGAGATTGTTAGGATTATGAAAAAGACTCGGTCACCCCGTGTATAAGCTAGTATAGCAAAGCTCGTAGTCAGAAAGTAAGCGTATAACTTTCGGTATTGGGCCGGGTCTTTTACCCAAGTGTTAGGCCCATACCCAAGCCCATAAGAGCTCACAAACACATGTATATAAACCCCCCTTCCAGCCATGGGAGGGGGTTGGTTGTTCTTTTCAAGCTAATACATTATCTTGCACTTTCTCTCTCTAGAAAGACAACTTTCTCTCTCTAAGATAAAGTAGCCAACCCATCATCTCTTGCTTGTGTTATGATATCATGTATACTACATTCCTTTTATAGGCTAAGGAGACATTACATGTTTTCCTATGGGAGTGATATAAGATACAATATTAGTTAACTACGCACATAACGAAACACAACATAATAAGTAAAATAGACATGACCGACACTTTCTATAATCCTAACAATCTCCCCCTAAGGGGTGCTCACTCAGGCCTTACAAGTAAACGAATGTCGTTTCCTTTCGTCTTCCTCCAACACAGATTTCTAATCTCCTCAACTGTCTTCTCTCCTTCAAAATATTTTCAATCTTCTTTATCATTGTCTTTGTCCTATCTATTTCTTTCTTTGTGCATTCACCACGATCTAAGTTTGCATTACCATGTCCTAACACATTGTCTTTAAGCATCACTTCGAGCTTTTCACAAACGTTGTTGAGTGTCCCATTGGTGAACTTGTGAGAGTCATCATATCTTATCAAAATCTTTTGTTTATCCTTGTTCAGGTACGCTACTCCTTTAGGATCACTCATGGTAGTGTAGGAATGCTTGTATTGAATTCCATCTTTGAAGAACATTGGCTTTGTCAGGTTAAGCTTTGTTTGGTAACTTTCCACTCCAAGCTGTGCATCTTCTACCCTCTTCTTTATCACAATTATTCTAAAGTAAAGTAGTAGTGCATTGATCATATCAAATTCTTCAACACCATCTAGATGGTGTATCTTTCCTTGAGAAAACTAGAAGAGGGGTTGAATAGTTTTACGATTTTTAAATTTAATCAACGATGTTTCTAAAAACCTTAGCTCCGAGTTTACGTGAGATCAATCAACCACAATATATGTATAACAATAAGTAATAGCTATGAAATGTAAATGCAAGATGAAAGTAAAGAGTTAGAAAGATCAAACCACAACACGAAGATTTATAGTGGTTTGGTAACAAAGCTCCTCTTCCCCCTACTCCACTCCTCAAGTATCCAACTCGAGAGTTCACTGCACCATGTCAACAAGGCTTACTTTAGACAGAGAAAACCTTACAAGCGTCACTTACACCAATTTCCGACACTGAGCTAAATGTCTAGTTCTAATCTTAGCTAGAACCAATCTACCACTCACAAATGTATTTTGAGAACTAAAATACTAACCGCTCATAAACGTATTTTCACACCTAAAATACTAACCCGATCTACCCGATTTAACTACTACATAAGATTGAAGGTTATGTAGTTGATGTACAAATTACAACGAGAGCGTAACAACGTTACGAATGCACAAACTAATCTACAATACTTCGTATTTTGAATATTACGAGTATTCTTCTCTTACACTTGGAGAAGAAAGATTGAATCATTTGTAAACAAATGTTGGATCATTTGTAAACAAATGTTGGATCATTTGTAAACAAATGTTTAAACAAGTTAAATGATCAAAGACTAAAATATATGTAAACTGATTTAAAACAGAGAAGAACTGTGTGCAAAAATGTGAGCAAGTATGTGGAAATGATCCACTATTTATAGGCAAACTTGAGAAAACGTCAAGCCTGGCGGTCCCAAATTTATGCATGGCGGTCCCTGATCAATATGGGACCGCCCTCCCTATCTGGTATAGGACACTCCAATTTTTTGTCATTTTTTAGGAAAATGTTTTCTGGTTTAGGTTTTATTTGTTTTAGGGGGAAAACCTGATTTTAAATATATACTTAAATAAAACATTTTTTTAATTACAAAAATATTTTGTCTAATTTATTTTTGTAAAAAGGTTTTGTTACATTTGTAAAAATGTAAAGTTTAAGACAAAAATGTATTATTTTGATCATTTAACAAGTTAATTATTTGTTTGTTCATACCTTACGTGATTTACGTCGAAATGAAAATTTACGATTAATAACTTGTTTACGTTTATTTTACGCAGAATGTTTTTAAATTTTGTGATTATCAAAACGCAAAGAAATCGAAAAATATAACTAACAGTTTTAGATATTATTTGTATTACCAAGTTATTTTAAAAATCATGTATGATTTCACAAATCACATGTGATTTTAAAAATAATGAAATCAACTCTGATTTTACAAATCACATGTGATTTTTGACAAAAGTATATAAAAGTATCAATTTATGAAAAGATGATTTAATTCTTGTCGAGGTGGTATGATTCGTTTCACTTAATGGTTAACGTTTTGTGATATAGTTCTTTAAAAAAGTGTCTTTTTAGTTAGATGAAAGAATAAATAATTAATATTAATTCATTAGATTTTTAAATAATTTATGTTTTATACGAATTGTTTTCGTTGATACATATATTTTTAATTTAATTCTTTATATTTTCTCTTTATTGCGTTATCAATTAATTCTTTAGTTATGGTTGACAAATTCTAATATACTTTTTTAAATTATCTATTCCTTTAATACTTCGTATTTTATTGTTCATTAACAACTGGATACTTTGAATCCAATTAGTCAAAGGTGACTTATCATGAAAGCTTTGACAATCATGTGCCACGACATGTTCAATTTCTAAGATTCTTTAGTTAAAGTGTATATACAAATATTTATATTTATGTTTAAAATCATAACGTTTATACAAGCGTTCGTTGATCCTAATATCAAACTAGTATGGTACCTGTGTAATGTGACGGCGATAAAAAAATAGATAAGTTTTGCGACGAGCGTTTTTTGTGATAATAATTTTACGAATTCGTTGTTTATATTAATCTGAAAGGAATTGACTTTAGAACTTTGTAATTGTATTTCCGCCAAAACTAAAAATAAAAATAAAAGATAAGTGCGCAATCGATTGTGTATCGTTTAATGTGTTCTTTTATGCGGCTATATACATAGAAAGGAAGGATATCACTTGGCTTAGAGGGCAAGGCGAACACGTTATTGGCACCCTCGTTATATGTGGTTTGCACGTATGGCGGCGCTATGGTTGCCCCGGCTTCATAAACGTTATTGCCATCCAAATAACGACTGAGTTGGTGTTTGTTTTTTTCTTTTTTTAGTGTAAAGTGGAGTTTTTTAATGCATTATAGGAATGTTATTGTATAAATTCTTTTTTTTATTTGTGTTATAAAAAGGATAAGGATCCTTTAAAGTTCATTTGAACTTTAGAGGTAAAGTTTCCTCACAAGGATAAAGAAAACAGGGTCTCGCAGTAGGCCTCGGTATTATCTATGTGAGAGAACTTTACCTCTAAAGTTCAAATGAACTTTAGAGGATCTTTTTCCTATAAAAATGTTTTATTGTAAAATCTGATGTGACGACTAGGGCTGCAAACAAGCCAAACTTTTATCAAGTAACTTGAGGTTGAGCTTGATTCGATCGAGTCGAGCTTTTATCGAGTTCGAGCCCAATAAACTTGCTCGAAACACATAACGAGCTCGAGATTTTATCGAGATTTTCGAGCTTTCATGTACATAAATATTTTTTTACATATTTATATAAACAACGTAAATGCTAATATGAATATTTGTATAATAGTTAAATATTTATCGTAGAAGGATTTTCAAACCTTAATGCTCAAATGTTTTGTATAAATTCTTAGCTCTTGAATTCATCACGTATTTTCTTGACCTTATTGATAAGTTTGGCTATCGAATACAATATTTAGGAATAAATTCGAGCTTTTCAAGCCGAGCTCGAGCCTTATTCAAATATTACTAAAGCCGTGCTCAAGTTTTGATAATTACAGCTTGTCGAGCTATCAAGTCGAGCTCAAGCCTAACTTGTGATTTTCGAGGTGAGCTCAAGCCTTGTCAAACTCAAGTTCGGTTTAACTTGATTGCAACCCTAGTGACGACAAACATAACATGCGCTTATAGCTCAGCGCACCTAGCTCTCTTACAAATATTGTTTGGATGGGAAATGTAGGCAACGAAGAGATAGCTAATTAGCATAGATAGATGATTTGAAAACAGAAAATTATTGAAGGGAATTAAGGTTGTTTAGTTAATTTATTTCTCAAATTTTAACATAAAGATTGTGGGTCTAAATTTTGTAGGTGTATTTTGGATCAATGAATTTCAATACACCAAATCTTTATATTTTATGGAATATGTCCAAGTATAAATACTATATGTCCGAAAATATATTCGAGCTTACGGGTACGCACACGTTAATATGTAGAACAACGATTAATATATTAAAGTAATATATTAATTGGTGATTTAACAAACGAGGGTTAAATATATATTAGTTAATCGATTAAATGTTAAATGTGAAGGACTAATATGAAAAAATCGAAGAATGAAAGGTTGCGGTTTGCCCCTTTTCTTTCATAGTCGGCCGAACCCTAATTCCATAGGGATTGGGAGAGCTTGCTTGCATGCCAAGTTAAGAGGATTATAAATAGAGGTCTAAGGCTTTCATTGTTTCATAACTTGAATTACCTAAACCCTAAAATGCCTTGGTGCTCTCCCTTTTGTTCGACCGATTCCCAAAACCCACCAAGGGTTTTGGTTTTTCTCCTTGTGTCGTGCGATCAAACTGAACACCCTTTAGGGTTTCGTTTTGTGATCAAATACCACAACCGTGGTGTTTTTGTTCGTGTGTTGATTGAATCAAAGACGAAGATGATTGTTTGGTTAATCACTACTAGTACTAGCATACCTCGTTGTTTGCTAAGAACGTATTGTGTGTGTCGACTTAGAGGGATCATACTTTGATCCTAGTGGTTTCGCGTGGCGTTATACATACGCGTATATTCAAGACGGTGTTTCGTTTATTGCTAAAAGGTACACATCTTGTTGAACCCTTGTTAACTATGTTATTCTATACGTGTTAATCTTTCCGTTGCGTACTCGTGTTTTAAATGGTTACAAGTTGTAAAAACTAAACAGTGGCATCACGAGCCATCATGTAGAATTTGTAGTTACAAGTAATAAAACTTGACAAAAAATTAGGGTTCTTGATTAATTTTTAAGCCCATTTGGGCGTTTTTATGCATAAAGATTCGATCTTTGTGTATCAAGATTCAATCTTTATTGGTTATAAAATTAATTAGACGAATTCTAGGTTGTATGAAATTTTATAAGATTAAAACTTGATGCGTTTAAATTGTTAATTGATCGATTTTATGTTTAAATTAATTGTTAATTCGGCATCCATGATAAATACATGCAATTTATCATGGAGGGATATGTGATATAAATCTTGTTAATTGCTAAAAGTTTTTATGCAAATATGATGATCAAGAAGTAAAACATAGACATTAAATTTGATTTGGTAAGATCCACGACTTTTAAAAGCTAAGAAAGAACTTGGCTATGTCATAATGGGGCCTAAAGTAGCTAAAATTTTATGTGCTATGTGGTATATATTTGTATATGGCTTACGTAATCGATTATATCTATGGATGTGGCCAGAGTCATTAGACGAAGGAGCCTTATATGAATATATACATGTTTTAATTATTAGATAATTAGGATCATAATTGATATTTGCATGGCTTAATTGTTAAGTGTTTTTTAAATAAGTGTTATATGTATTAGTTTTGTGTTTATATTGTTTTATTTTAAGTTTTGACTTATAAGAAGATAAAAAGGTTTTTCGAGAAATAAATATAAACATGACTAATAATTATGAAATAAGATTTATTATGGACTATTAATTGAAGTCTTATGTGTCAATTTGGGTTCGGCTTACATCCGATAATCATGGTCTTCGGGTTTCCCACGACGAGACTTATAATTTAATAGTTTATAATGTGTTTTCAAATTAAAGTTTTATTTTTATCAATGACGTAATTTTCAAAAGTACTACTTAGTTGCAAGGATAAGGTTCGGGAAGACTCATCAAGACTTCGGTCTTGTAGATACCATTACCCTATAATACCTGACCACGTTGTAGTTTCTTTACCTTGCATACTATTTAGGAAGTCGCGAATGGTCTAGGGTTTGAATGGTTTTTAACCATTCTGTAATCTTTTCCCGCGATAAAATATAAAATCTTTAAATTTTGAAAACACGTTGAATCGTCAATTTTTAAAAGGTAACACTATTTATACATTAGATGTATAGAAAATAAGTGATACCGTAATAAATAACTTAATTGAGTAAAGTTTTTATTAAAATCTATGATACGAAGATGTATGCATGCTTCTTTGTACATAAGTTGTTTCCATCCAATTTGTAAGAACACTTGCAGTTGTTCTTTTACTATGCGTGAGACGTATGTAGAATTGCAATCCCAAGGTGATTATACACTTTTTCGTAAGACGTTAGTGTTACATAATCACAGTTTTTGATTGGACGACTTAATCGGTTTAGTGGTGAGACCTTAAACTCGAGGCATAAGATGGGATAAAACATGCTTACTACGTTTTTGGTTAGGTGCCAAACCACTTAGTTTTCTTGATAATAGAGAGAGCCCTCGTCAGGGTCCAATAACGCTATTACTGCTACTAAATCTTAAACCCTATTGTCTACCACTTTTAACCAGGTACCGGCCTTGGTTATCGGTCTTACGAATATCATTAAGCAAACTTTCCAAGGTAATTTAATGATTCATATAGGTGCCTTTCACTAGCCCCCGCATACTAAGCAACTATAATCAACAAGTAGCCATGGTCTACTAATAACATCAAATAATGTATATATTTTAGTATCAATTTCCCTTGTTAAATGCTCATATTTGTTATATTTTTATATGAATGTGTACTTAATTGCTTCATATTTCGTTATCAGGTTATATTTGAGCATTGGAACGAAAAGGCGTGGAAATCGAAGGAAACCTAAAGAAAAACTTATAATTTGTTGGACCAGACTTAAACTACGGCATAGCTTACGGCGTAGTTGGCCCGTCTTAGCTACGCCATAACCTTTGTTGCTGCTAAACAAGACAAAGTCTAGTCATTAGACATTACGACGTAACAACCCCGTAAGGGTTACGCCGTAACTGGTCCAGAGATTTGGAAAGGATCCTGCTGACAAGACAACTACGGTGTAACAAGGTCGTTATGGTTATGCCGTAACTTTGGAGAATAAAAAGACGTGAGTTTAGAAGGAGGTTACGGCGTAATCTATACTTATGATTACGACGTAACTATTCCATGTCTGGTGGAATTGTATAAGCAAAAAGGAGGTTACAGGGTAACCATTACTTATGGTTACATCGTAACATAGTCGAGCCTATAAATACAAGCCCTAATTCAGCTGATTTTGTCATTCCTGTTGGGATTTATTAAATCTAGCTAACCAATTTAGCTACGAGTGCGCAACGGATGGATCTAGTTATGGCAAGTAGGTTAACACATATTAAATAAAGAAAGTGTACCTTTTGCGATTATTCTTGAATACAATAAGCATCTAAAATAAAATGCCTCTACGGTTGCTCACACAAACACATCAAGCAAGTATGTAAGAATTTGCTAGTCTTATCTTCACGATCAAGCACCAAGTGTAATATCAAAACCAAACGCACGCCTTGCGTTCCCTTTTGAAGTCGAACTAATATAACAAACCCTAATTAGGGTTTATATTAATAAAACCCTAATTCGTCACTTATGAGGAATCACCAATTAACCACCACGTGTACCTTGAATTAGTCAAGCCAAGAGATCAAGTAAAAAGTGGAAAACCAAAATCTTAAAAAGGTGTTTGGTTGAATTCGGTTGTGGGAGAGAACCGAAATTCCTATGAGGAATTCGGTTAGGGTTTTAGGAGAAGGAGAGAGCACCAAAACTTTAGGTGTTTAGAGAATGGATGAATTGAAGAATGAGGGATATGGGGTGTGTTTATATAGGCACCCCAATACCCTAAAACTTGTAGGAAAAGATTAGTATAATTACTATAATTAAAACCAAATCTTCCTCCTTCATTTTCTCTCTTTTATAACCGGCCACAAACACCCCTTTTACACCCTTGTGGGTTTCGGCCAAAACAAGGGGATCCACAGGGTTCGGGTTTTGTCCAGTTTAGTCCTTTGGTTCTATATTTAGAATATATTACATAATTAATTAAACAAGTAATTAATTAAATAACTATTTAAATATAAATCGTGAAGTAAACCATACTCTTCGTATTTAACGTGTGTGCCCCCAATAGGCTCACGTATTTCTAACGTATAACTTGCGGAACCGACTACCATATTCCAACAGCTCCCACTTAGGAGTCGGAGTAGCAGGCTCACAGATATACTGATAATTGGCAATGTCTAGCAAACACACACAATTACCTTTAGATTAGAAATACTTGAGATAAAAGTTTCAAGAACAATCTCAGCTTTCAATGGTTATGTATTAACTTGCTATATAATCATCCCTTTGTTCAAATACCGTTAAACCATGGATATGGATCCTAACTCATTCCATATAGTTTAACATTTTAGTTTCTCGTTATAGAAATAATTCAGATAGTCCAAATGTAATCAAGAATCATCTTGGATTACCCTTTGGGAACGGCCATTCATTTATCTGATTAAATCTGGAGAAGGGCCCAATGGTATCATTCTGCACATATAATGTGGAGGAACAAATCCTTTATTGACTACAAGTGTTGTGGATGCTGCTTCACATACACTCTGAAAAATAGCTTTTATAACTACCATATTTCAGGACAGCGTTTGGCTATAATTACAAAAAGTGATATCCACACATACAGAACTTGTTTGTATCTCAAGTCTAAGGATGACTTATTAAACCATTTTCGATATTTTACTCATGACAAGGATCCAAAAGTAAATATTCGAAAGTTGGGGTATCCAATATGCAACCCTTGTGAATACATATGAGTTTGGCGGGAACAATCCGTATATTCAAAGAATATAACCAACACTCATATTTGTCTTACATAACAATATTCCCATATTGTTAACCGACAATGGACGTATTTAGAATGATAAAATCATTCAATGATTAAACATTCAAATATAGTATAACAATAAATACCAAGTAATTTTATTCATCAGAAAGTAAAAATTGTCTTACAATCCCAATTATCCAAATACTAAAACAGATATGCATGAAACTAATTAGCAAGTTGAAGTCCAATGTTTCCAATATTCTCAACTCTTTCTTTACAAGACAGCTAAATAGTTATCTGAGTAAACTTTCCGAATACTTGTTTCAAATTCACAAATTAGTGAAGGATTTGAATGATATGATGAGTGTCGTATGTTATATTTGCATACTATTGCAAGTATCATAGTATGGAAATGTGACAGTACCTTTAATGGGATATTTGAAGTCAACAACATACCTATCTCAGACAGTCATCTTTACAGTTTCTTAAAATGTAAAGTATTCTTATTCTTTAATGTGTAATGCAACGATGCCCTTAGCTGAGCATATTTAGTTAGTAGATTTATCATAAAAGATGAAATCCTACTTTAACTAGGATTGATTATTCTCTAGCATCGTATAACAACACGACGCCTTATATAATTCATAAACATTCGTTTTAACAGTCATCTAAATCACTCTCAATTAGATATTGTTGTTGTTAGCTCATCTTGCTCTTGTGCAAAAGTAACAACCAGTCTCGTACACAATATAAGATATACATGATGAATTTTTTGTTAAAAACACAAGGTTTCTATCCATGTATTAAATTATCTCAAGTGAAATATATCATTTAAGACTTGCTTCAATGATGTTTTGCATTGTGTTGGACTTTATTTCTAAATATGTTTATTTCATTAAACATTTCTTCCAAGGTCATTTGTTCTATTCCCTAAATTCCCAAGTGAAGTTTTATTCCAATCTTAAGGATTAACATCTAGCTTAGATGGAGTGATACCTTCAATATGTTACACAACATATGAATTTTTAAGGAAAAACATAGTGCTCCCACTTGATGTCAGGTGTACTTAGGAGTTATCTTAATTTAATCCAAAACTATTTTGTGATTAAACTTAAGATCTCAGCTCCTAGATGCATGATTCAATCCACACTTGGATTCTATTATCTTGTATACTTTATAGAGATTATTTTAAACTCATAACCCCTTTTGATTACACACCGTCCTCGCAAAAGGTAATCATAAAGAAAAGAGTTATAAAACTTAATTGTCATATTACAAATATAGACTCATAACCCTTTTGATTACACATCGTCCTCGCAAGGTAATCATTAAGGAAATAATTATGATCATTAATTCGCCATATAGCAGATTCAAGAAAATCTGTATGACAATTAGTTATCTTTATATAATTAATGCGTGTAGAAATGAAAGATTTAATCATAGTCAATTGCTTGAGTAAGATTAAAAACTCTAGTCATTAGTCAGGCATTAATAT
>BQNB010084756.1:13402-28659 GCA_026074375.1 Tanacetum coccineum
ATAATCAATACACTGTAGGTACTGCTCCATCCTCATCCTCTAAAGTTCATACTCACCATCTTAGAGTATGGGTAAATTGATGGTTTGAGTAGATTGAGAATCCATTGCTTCTTGAAAAAGTAGATATTGTGTGTAGAAAAGTGTTCTTATTCAGAGCTTCTTACAATCTCTGATACCACTTGTTGATCCCAATTAAATAGATCTTGCTCAGCTTGTTTAAAGCTTAGTTGTATTAAATAAATTCAAGACAACTATGATAGAAACTTTGATTAAGAATATCAAAGACTACGCGGAATCTAGTCTATGATACTAAGAAGAACAAATAATGAAACAGTAATATGATATCCCAAAATAGTTTAACAAAACTTTCAGCCTCAATATAAAACGAACACTCTTAATAGTGTTAGGGTTACAAACAACCTTGAAGCTATAATGATATCAATTCTACACAATGATCGATATCAAACTCTAACACAATGTATGTAACTCAATGACATACGACCTCCTTTTATACACCAAGGAGTCATAGTCAACATACAATCCATTCTATGTATATCTATGATATTTTCCTAAGATAACAAATAAAAGATATACCCAATCTTTTCTAAATATAAATCATACATATCGTATACATCTGTAATCTTCTCATCAGCTTTATCTTGAAGCACTCTTAATCCTTGTAGCAGTTGTAACTCTTCAGCAGTTGTAACTTTCATCAGCAACATTAACTCTGAATACTAGCAGTAGTAACTTATACACCAGCAACATTAACTGTGTACAAGCAGCAGTAACTACTTAGAATATTTTCATCAATATTCTTCAGCAGTACTAACTTTACTCTAGCAGTATTAACTACTTAGCATATTTTTCATCAAGATTACTGAGAAGCACTAAGTTTTCAGTATTAACTACTTAGCATATTTTTCATCAAGATTACTCAGAAGCACTAAGTTTTGCTTAGCAGCAGTAACTCTAACCTTGACAATATTATCTTTAAGCTTGAGCGGTATAACTTGAGCCTTGAGCATGAGCAGCACAACTTCAACAGCACCTAAAGTCTTTGAATCCCAACCAATCCTACGCCCTAAACCTTGAAATTATTTTTCAAAATTACAAGCTATCTTCATTCAATGCTTGAAATCATGAAGAGGATGCTTCTAAACACTTCATTCATTCTTCAACTGTTTAGTAATGAGCTTAAGAAGCTGATAACACATTTCATTTAGATGATCAGTCTGTAACTTCTTATTCAGCATGTCAGTAATAGTGGCAGGTATCAGGGGATACTTCTTTTCTACTAGCATATAGATTTGCAGATTTGAAAACCTCACAAAGTGTACTCCACACGAGTCAAATAATTTCCATATCAACACTTGCCTTCTCTTAGATCTTCTCCATACTGCAACTCCATATGAGTTCAAAACATGACTTTAAGATTACCTCATAACTCTTTTCATACCCTTCTGTAGTCCTTATATCTCCATTTGTTTGCTTTACAACCTCCATAAGTTATTTTAAGTCTTCTCTATCAAAGCTTTTAAGCAGTTTTGAACTAAACACTTTAAAAAACGTGAAACTCCATCATCAGCCCTCTTCAACTTGTAGTAACTTGTCTTTTCTTCCTTATAAATCTTGTAATCAACAATGACTGGAGTTTATTGGCCCAAAGAATAGCAATCCCTAGCTACTTCCTCTTATCAGGAGATTAAATTTCCCACTAACATTTATGGACCTCAGCTATCTCTTGTCATCATTAACCTTTTGCGTCTTAGCAGACTCTAATCTTAGCTCATTACCTGCTTTCTTTGAGCTAACCTTCCAACACTTCATATCCATTCACAAATGTTTCACTCTCTTCATGGCTGGTCAAACAACTTCTGATTCACATAACTTTTATCATCAAATGATTTTACTTCCATCCAGCCATATTCATTAGAATGTAACCCCGATAGGGGGTTTTTTTAATTTTTTTTTCACTTTTTGTGCCTTGTTTGGAAGTTGCTTTCTTTTGCTGCCTCTGCTCTTTTTGCTGCAAAGTGCTTCTTCCTAGCTTCTAAGAGTTGAACAAATAATTTAGCTTTCTCTGCATCTGTCAACTCTTCTTGTTCTTCTTGTTGAAGCCTCTGAGCCAATTCATAGTCAGCATCAATTTTAGCTTGAATATTATTCCATTCTTCAATCAAGACTAAATTGGCTTCTTTAATTCTTTGAGCTTCTTCATTAGCAATTCTAGCTTCTTCATCAAATTGAGCTTGTAGCCTTCTTGCTTCCTGCTCATCAAAGCTAATTTGCTCTTTTCTTGAACAACTCAAAGGGCTGCTCGGCCTATCTCTTAGCCTTTTTCTTTATCCTTTGACTTTTGTTGAGGAATCATTGTTCTTTGAGTAACACCTTGCTCCTTTTCTCTTATAACAACCCCTTTTACTCTGGGTGTTGTACTCTTCATCTTTTGAAGTGTCTGAGCCAAGGTAACCTCATCTTCATTTAAGTTCACATCCTTAGAAGTAGCTTCAGATTCAACTACTACTTCATCTCCAACAAGATCCTCAACATCAAACATAATATCATCATTCCTCCCTTAAGCTCTATCAACCAATGTTATGTCTGCATCTTTATCAATATCAGCAATCTTCCTCCCTTATTTGGATGCATCCTCTTGATCACCCAAAACAACTTCATCTTTAGAGGAAACAACTCTTGCAGACAGACTAACTTTGTACAATCTTTTCAGCTTGTGAGTTCTTGTCTTCTTTCCCTTTTCCAACTTCTTGACCCTCTTCTTTGGACTTATAATCTTAGCAGCTTGAGAAGTATTAGTCCCTCTAATGTAAAGAACTCTCCTTTGTAAATTGGTACATAAATTCATCAATTTATTAAGTTTCAGTCTATCCTCACCACTTAGTGGATCAATGGATCGTTTTGTTACTCTCTCAATAAGAACATCCTCATCAGTAACCATATCCAGCTCACTAGGTTAAGAAACCTCAGTGTCCTTCCTTGTTGGCTTCCTAACTGTTTGTTTTTGTGGTCGTCGGTTGGGTAAAACTGATGATATTTGGTTGAATTTAGGGTTGGTATTGGTGTAGATGTGATAGGTGTTGATGTGGTTGGTGTTGGAGTGATGGTGGGTGGTGATGTTTGAGTCTGCACTACCATTATTTGAAACAATGGTGTGAGATATCCAAAGAAATCCTTTGTTAACACCTTTTCGCATTTTCCAACATTTTCTTAGTGTGGCAAGGGGACAATGTATTTTCACTTATGACGCTGTAAAAACCCCTCCAAATGATGATTCACAAACAATTGGACAAACCTTGGATACATTAAAATTTTTACAGTTTTAGGATCAAGGTTTCTTGGCATACCTTCCAAAATGTATTTTGAGAAGTTAAACTTCTGGTTGGTAGCTAGACAGATAATTGTTGATGCCACAGTGCTACTAAATTCGTTCAAGCCTGTAGTCTTTAGCACTTCTACATTATAGAATATGTGTGAATCATGAACTCCACTACGAGGACTAAAGAAAACTTTCAAAAAAATGTTAGCCTTTGAGAAGGTTTTTCATACCCCATTTGTGCAATCTCTTCAAAAATTGTAGTAGTAGGCAAGCAATCTACTCCTCCTTCATCATCAAACTAAAGGTCTCTACTTATTGTTGCTTCAGACACTACAATCCTCTTCCCATCAATTAGGGCATGGAATATGCGGCATAGCCCATTGACCATCTTACTACACTAGTACTACCAAATTGTTCAATACATGATACAAAGATTGTGGGGTTAACAGTTAAAGCATATTTAATAGAGCTTGCATTCAGAAAATCAAGAATTTGTTCAAACCCCTCTGATTTAGCGAGTTTCTCTAATAAAGCAACCATGTTGTGAGTTTCGGTGAATTTGAGAGTCGACATTGTGTTTGGTTAGATATATTAATGTGAAATTGAGTTAGGGTTTTTGTTTAAAGAGTTTATGAATGATTGAAATCAATTAAATGAGTGAGTGAAACCCTTAATCGAATGATTTTATGTAGACTCTCAACAGCATTAACCCATCAGTAGTATGTTAAGCCTAACAGCATTAACTTTCACCAGCAGTCGTTAGTTTATGCCTAATAGCATTAAGTTCTAGCAGCAGTAAGTTAAGCCTAACATCTTAACTTGCAGTAGCAGTAGTAAACTTTATGCCTAGCATCATAACTTGCAGCACAGTAGTAAATTGAGATGCCTAGCAAGTATTTAACTCGCAGCAGCAGTAGTAACTTCAATCCATTCTAATCAAGTTTCCATCATCAAATAACATTCTCTTTGTCTATTTTTGCTTTCTCTCAATTCTTTTTGCTCACTTATCTCTCTTTCTGTTTTTAATCTCAGCTCTCTTTCTATTTTTCAACTCACCAACATCTCTCAATTCTTTTTTGCTCACTACTAATCAACTCTTTCTATTTATTATTTCAACACATCTCTCTTTCTGTCTTTATTCCTCACCAAACTCTTTCAATTTCTACACAATTTTAATTATACCAACAACATAAGTATAACTTAACATCATTTAACTAACAATATTAACTTTGTTAGTGCTGTTAACATTAACTGTCTTCTTCAAAGGAAGTAACCAAAAATACCCCAACAGTTGTTACTCCAACAGTAACCTAACAATAGTAAGTTAGCCTAGCAGCACTAACCTTTTTACCCACAACTAACTTTGAGGTTTACAGTTTTAACTCTAATTCTCTCCTTAGCAGCTTTTCCACTTCATTCCAATCCATAATCAAGACATTAAGGATTAAGCATACAATAAAAGTCAATTAGATACTAAATCTACTTTTACATTCATATGCCTTATAGAGTAAATCTGAAAAATTATTATAAGTATGTATCTTGATCATTTGAATCAGTCTCTTTCCCTAGGAATTTCTGATGAAGTGAGTCCTAATCTCAATATGCTTTTCTTTAGTGAAAAACTAAGGGTCTTACATGCAAATAGTGCTCTCACTATCATATAGATCTTTGTAAGCATAAAGTTATACCCATGAATCAAGCATTGATTTTTGTATCCCAATCACTTGGCATTTGAAATAGTTGTTTCCACTGGTACAGTCCTTTTTGACTCTCCCTGACTTGTTTTCTTGGTTCCTAGTGCCCAGCACTCTCTTACTAGAAGATGTCCTCTTTTGTGGCAGTTGTAACACTCCACCTTAGACTTATCAAACCCAAAGGTTTCTTTATCAGCCATATCCAACTTCCTTCCAGTTTTCTTTAGGAATCTCCTTGCCCTCATAGTCAGCATAGCCATCTGCCACTTCAAATCCATCCTTATATTCATTAGGAAGATTTGTTGGCAAATCCTACACAGTCAGTTGTGACTTCTTGTTGACATTGCAAAGAAAGAGTAGATGAGAGCATCACTGAAGCTGTCAACTGTTGTTGAGTTATCAGGAGTAACTTGAGTGCTAGCAGTATTAACACCTTGAGCAGTATTAACTGCTCTAGATGTACTTCTAGTGCTGTTGGAGGAAACAAAAGCTACATTCTGTGTATTTGTGTTGGAGCTTGATGATTCTTTGACTTCTGGTTCATAAACCTTCAGGTTGTTGTATAGATCATCCAGGCTCAACTTCTCTAGCTCAGGTTTGTTCCTCCAAACAATGGTATGCATATTCTATTCAAGTGACAAGTTTCTCAAAAACTTTTGATTTGCATCTTCTTGAGAGATAACTTCACCATGGATCTCTAACTGACTGATAAGCTTTTGATGCATATCATAGGTTTAATCTAACATCTCTGAGTTAGATGCAGTAAAATTTTCATATTGCTGCTTTAGAAGATTCTTCTGAGTCTTTTTGGTAGCTTGATTACCACCAAACCTTTTTTGAATAGCTTCCATCAGAGACTTGGCATCCTTATATAAGTTGAACTTTAATTTATGCTCATTAGGTATGGCCATCAACAGAATGCTTCTAGCCTTCATCTCTATCCTCCTCTGTGCCTTTTCTTCAGCAGTTATAGGAGCAATTTCAGTCTTAACACCTTCAACAACATTTGTTGTTTGACGTGCATTACCATATTCTATAACTTCTCATAGAGAATAATCAATACACTGTAGGTACTGCTCCATCCTCATCCTCTAAAGTTCATACTCACAAGGTTAGAGTATGGGTAAATTGATGGTTTGAGTAGATTGAGAATCCATTGCTTCTTACAATCTCTGATACCACTTGTTGATCCCAATTAAATAGATCTTACTCAGCTTGTTTAAAGCTTAGTTGTATTAAATAAATCCAAGACAACTATGATAGAAACTTTGATTAAGAATATCAAAGACTACGCGGAATCTAGTCTATGATACTAAGAAGAACAAACAATGAAACAGTAATATGATATCCCAAAATAGTTTAACCAAACTTTCAGCCTCAATATAAAATGAACACTCTTAATAGTGTTTGGGTTACAAACAACCTTGAAGCTATAATGATATCAATTCTACATAATGATCGATATCAAACTCTAACACAATGTATGTAACTCAATGACCTACGACCTCCTTTTATACACCAAGGAGTCATAGTCAACATACAATCCATTCTATGTATATCTATGATCTTTTCCTAAGATAACAAATAAAAGATATACCCAATCTTTTCTAAATATAAATCATACATATCGTATACAGCTGTAATCTTCTCATCAGCTTTATCTTGAAGCACTCTTAATCCTTGTAGCAGTTGTAACTCTTCAGCAGTTGTAACTTTCATCAGCAACATTAACTCTGAATACTAGCAGTAGTAACTTATACACCAGCATTAACTGTGTACAAGCAGCAGTAACTACTTAGAATATTTTCATCAATATTCTTCAGCAGTACTAACTTTACTCTAGCAGTACTAACACATACTAGCAGTAGTAACAAGCAGTAGTAAGTTACATTAGCAATACTAAGTTTCACTAACAGTAGTAACTAGTAGTACTAAGTTATACTAGCAGTAGTAATATACTCTAGCAGTATTAACTACTTAGCATATTTTTCATCAAGATTACTGAGAAGCACTAAGTTTTCAGTATTAACTACTTAGCATATTTTTCATCAAGATTACTCAGAAGCACTAAGTTTTGCTTAGCAGCAGTAACTCTAACCTTGACAATATTATCTTTAAGCTTGAGCGGTATAAACTTTGATCTTGCGCTTGAGCAGTAGTAACTTCAATAGCACCTAGAAGTCTTTGAATCCTAACATGACTCATATCACACGTGGTTGTTTGGAGTTTGATCCATTTACTTTTTACCATGTTAATTTGGGTTGTCTTTTTATCTCAAATGGATAACAAGGTTGAAGTTGGGCTACGTATGAATATAAAAGGGTTTTAATAAGGTAAGACTTTTAAGAAAAAGTATTGGAAAAAAAGTATTGGACCTAAAGCATCAATGGAAAATATAAAAGGGTTTTAATAAGGTTGAAGTTGGGCCACGTATGAATAGATTGAGCTCTTATAATCTATTTAAATGTTTAAAAAAGAAGAAAAAAACTTCTAATTAAAACCATGGAATACGTGTTAAAGAATTACACATATTGGTTTGGGCTTCGATGGTATAAGACTTCATTCCAATAGTTACCAGATTTGAATTCAAATATGAAGAATCTTTATAGATGAGTTATAGCTTCTTGAGCTTTGGAACAAGACTTTTGCATCCTAACAGCAAAATGCGACATTTGTTTCGCTCTTAATGATTGCGTGTTGGCCATGTAACTTGGAAGATTCGAATGAGGTCTAAAAAAGGCGTCCCCACATACACTTTTTAGAGGTGTGGCTGAAGTGTGTGACCGGTTTGAATCATATGAAGTTGAGAGTCGCTTGCTATGGATTTCTCTTCTTCTGTCATTATCAAACCTCTCCTGAAATATTTAAAAGCGTAACGCTTTGTTAAATGAATATGAACAATAAGTGTATCTTAGCCCATCCAAAAAAACTATTGCTAATGGACATAAAATTACATTATTCTTAGAAAAATGCACGTAAAATTATAAAAGTGATCTTACGGTGGATTGTCGGTGACGCATTTGAGGTTGAACAGCCAACTCAGATCGAACAGCCAACTGAGCCATTTGAGAACGAACAACCAATTGAGCTTTTAGGAGAGCTTGCATACTGTATAGATTAGCAGCTACTCATTTTTTCTAACAGGAAACCCTTTAACAAGAGCTTGAAATTTCACTACTCCTCTTAATGCCCTCAGGGCGCTTCTTGCCTAAAAACATAAACAAAACTCCGTTAGAAAAACAAAATACTCAATTACCAATGAAGGAAACTGCTTGGTGACATTATGAATCTATGATCATTCATAGGTTTACATTTTAGGTAGTCACAGATGCGTTCCTCGAAAAGAAGACGTGACACCATACAAGTGTCAAATGTTAACATATCTAACACACTCATATAAAAATTATAGAAAACATAAAATCAGATAAATGACTCTACACATTTCGTAAATCTCATTTAATCTTCAATTCCATTTCATAAAGCTTCACACAATCACACGTGCCAACAAATCAAATGTTCTTCTAAGTTTCTAACACACCGTTAATCGGTGAAAGCTATGACAATTAATTACTACAACTTGCAATCAAGTCATGAAAGTTCCAGATTCCATAATACAATATGTGGGTCATTACAAAAGCCAAAAATAACTATACTCTAATCCAATAGATTTCTGCAATTAACTAAAACCAAGTAGCCATCCCCACAATTATTATACCCCCTACATTATCAATACAGCTTGTTACACAGAGACCTCCGCGAGTCCTAGCCCCCAATACAACTGTGCCATACCAAATTATTTAATATTTAAACATAAATGCTCTTAAAATTTTGTTTTATAGAAAGAAACAACCTATCTAACTACTAAAAAAGAAACCATAAAGTAGGTTGGTTTAAAACATGCAGATCAAAACCCTAAACCTAACCCCACGGTGGTTTGTAGAGAGACCACGAATCGCACAACCAAACACTAAAACATGCAGCAACCCAACATCAAAAAAATGTCTCAGCCAAACAACCCTACAACTCCACAACCAAACAAATACCCTGACAGACCCCAATATACAAATTTAACTATGCTATCCCAACAACACACAAACACATAGAACACTCAACCAGAATTATGCTCCACATAATGGTAAATAAGTATTCCTACTACAATTGGTAGGAAAAAAGCTCACATAAGATCCATAAATATAAGTAACTTGCATATAAACTAATAAACAAGCAAGTAAAACTAGTGCAATAGGTAAAAAAAATAGTGATGAGAATATGTTTCTGAGAATCAATTACAGGCATTTCATAAAATTAATTCCAAATTTATTTGCATAAGAAAAGGCTTTATCTTAAACTATATTTATTTAAAAAATAAAAAAAAGTTAACTTACCAAGTGACCTCTATATACTGATTGAATCTTGGTGGCAGCCCATTTTTCCCTGCCACTAAATAAAGTACCCCTACCGTCGCTAGAAAGTCTGACAACATCCGCCCAAAAGCTTGTGGGCCGCCTACAGCAGCTTGTTTTGCATGCTGTACGTAGCGGTTTTCCGCAATAGCAATAGCATGCTTATTTTGTTCTTTTTCCGAGGCAGACATGCATGACCTCATCCGAGTGGAATCATTTTCCACCGTCTCCCTTTGTGACGGATCCTTCATACATTTTCCAAAGCTCCATCTCTTCTTTCTTTTAGCATTACTGTTATCTATGTTTTCTTTGTCTTTCTTCATTCCTAATACCCCTCTAAACCACCTTGAAACTTTTCCCATATGTTTTTTCTTATCTAGATCAAATAAGAAGTTATTTATGTGATTGTGTTTTTTATATATGTGTCCTAAAGGAGAGTGATAGGGTTTTATAGCCACAAGGTTCTTCACTTGCCTTCATTAACCCCTTGACTCAAGCAATCAACCATTCAATGATAAAGGCAATTTGTGCAATTAAGCACAATCATACCATAAGTCCTATGCATCTAAATAAAAAAAACTTAAATTAATATTATGGTAAGGATTTTTATACAAATGACAAGGCAATATCTTCTCAATATAAGGCTGAATGGAGTGGTGGTGGTAAACCCACCTGACACATTTGCGCCACACGAGCTTTCTCTCTCCAAATAAAACTTACCTTACAACTCACCTTTCACCGTATATAGTTAATCTTAAACTATAATTATTTAAAAAATAAAAAAAAGTTAACTTACCAAGTGACCTCTATATACTGATTGAATCTTGGTGGCAGCCCCTTTTTCCCTGCCACTAAATAAAGTACCCCTGCCGTCGCTAGAAAGTCTGACAACAGCCACCAAAGCTTGTGTGCCGGCCACAGCTGCGTCTGCTGCAGCTGTAGCGGTTGCCGCAATAGCAATAGCATGCTTATTTTGTTCTTTTTCTGAGGCAGACATGCATGACCTCATCCGAGTGGAATCGTTTTCCGCCGTCGCCCTTTGTGACGGATCCTTCATACATTTTCCAAAGCTCCATCTCTTCTTTCTTATAACATTACTGTTATATACGTTTTCTTTGTCTTTCCTCATTCCTAATACCCCTCTAAACCACCTTGAAACTTTTCCCATATCTTTTTTCTTATCTAGATCAAATAAGAAGCTATTTATGTGATTGTGTTTTTTTATATATGTTAATATTATGGTAAGGATTTTTATACAAATGATAAGGGAATATCTTCTCAATATAAGTTTTGTTATATTTCTTAGTCCTTGAAATGGTAACTTGGGATAAATGGTAATGATTTTATTACTAATGCTAATTGACATTTAAAAAACAGTTAATGCTAATTTATTTTGAAATAGTTTAGAAACTTTTAGGAGAAGCAAGGTTAAATGATTGCCTTAAATATGTGATTGTTATATTGAATGCACCATTATGTCCTAATGCATTGTTGAAGGAAGTTGATAAGCACTTTTGGATAAGCAATCTTGAATGTTGAATGGCTGGATGGAAAGTATACTACATCGGATGGAAAGTATTAAAGGGCTGAAAGTATGTTAAGAAAGTATTGAATTCATGGTTGGCAACCTGCTTGTACACAGCTGGACTAAAAACGAAGGATTGAAGGAGCAAAACTTGTGATAGAACTCATAATATTCTGTCCATCATAAAAAACGCACCAACCTTGGCGGTTTGTATTTTGATGTTTGGATCTGAGTAGTTTCAAGTTTTAGTGCGTTTGGAGGCGCTATAGTGGTTTTGGTTGATCTTTTTTACTTTCCATGGTGTTTACAGCATTTTGCCGTCGTTCACTAATGGTAAGCATGTTCTCTCCTTCTCCCTTACTTTTTTTTGGTTATGCACATTTAATTTTCAAGTTTTGTTTTCTATCAATACTTTTTGTAATAATGGGATCTAATTTTGACTGAAGATTATAAAAGAGGCATTATAAGGGGTTCGTTTTTTGGATTGCAGAGAAACAGGACGGGGACAGAAAATTCAGATGTTGAGCAGGCATCAACTTCTGTGACAGGAAAATCGCTTAAGCAACGTTTTGTCATTGGTATGTGTTGTTGGAAAGATCACAGAGATATGATAATCGTATATTTTAGTGAAAGAATCAAGGTTCCTATATTATTAGAAAACTTAAAAGTAAGTTTCTTTAATCATATCGTTTTTATCACCAAATAGGGGTTGATGGAGGTGCATCATCTAGAAACACGTGGTTGTTTGGAGTTTAATCCATTTACTTTTTACCAGGTTAATTTGGGTTGTCTTTTTATCTCAAATGGGTAACAAGGATCATTTTTTTAATAAATGCAGTAATTATGTGCTGTTTTAGCCTGTTGATGATGAGAATAAATGCATACGAAACAAACTCATTCTCTTAATGTTCGTACACTATATTCAATTCGTCGTACCGTATGTTCGTATAGGTTTAAGTTAAACCAATATGTTCAGTTAGCTCATAGCTTTATTAGTTGGAATCGTTTGTTTAGTCTGTTTGTTTGTTTGTAGTAGTCTTCATGGGAGGATCAGGAGAGGATACACTAAATTGTGACAGTTGCGGGGTGAGCACTGTGTGCTTTGGCGCATGGGGTTATGTTAGGCCTTTTGAATTGGGCGTAGTGAGTTGTGGTGCTTTGGGCGTGGGTAGGGTGGGGGAGTTGTGTATTTAATTTATTGTTTTGTCTTTACTCCTACTAATAGGAAAGGGGTCGCGTTTTTTTGTTAGTTTGTTGCAGTATCCCAAATCTTTTAATTTATATACGTTACTGCTCCCGTCTCCCACTTTTGCCCTTTCGTTTTGACGTGATTTTTGTTTACGGGTTCTCAGCAAAGAGCGAATTCAAGATTTTATAGAGTGCATTTATGATTTGAGGGAGTATGATGTGCCATACCATGTTCGTTTTGCCATTGACAAGGGTAATACCTTTTACCTTATACATTGGCTGTATTTCATGTCATTGTTTGTAAATATTGTATCTCACATTTAAGTTGGACTTGTCAGATGTAAGATCCGGGCTCTGGAATGATGTAAGTGTGACAAGTGAGGGAGTTACATTAGAAATAAGGCACGACCTTTTTGTAACGTGCTGAAGTTCATGTTTGTGCTTTTGATATAGAGACCACAAAGCTTCCTCTAAAGTTTCCTAATGCCGAATATGATTCAGTTATGATGATCTCGTACATGGTTGATGGACGAGGATATCTGATTATTAATAGAGAGGTAGGTACAGTAGATGCATTATTGTCTTCATTATATGTGGAATCTGAAGTTTGTAATTAATATATTGTTATTGTTTTTCAGTGTGTTGGTGAAGATATAGAGGATTTGGAATATACACCCAAACCTGAATTTGAAGGATACTTCAAAGTGACTAATGTGAAGAACGAGGTGTGATATCTCAATTTTCTGTTAAATTATACAGGTGGTAGTTTTTGAAGTTAAATGGTTATTGTCTGTTTGCATACAGAACTGATCAAATTGTGGTTTTATTATACGAGAGAGGCGAAACCTAGTATTTGTTGGGTTTTTACAACTATGAACCATTAAAGATCACGAGTACGCAGCGGAAAGTAAACACGTATAGAATAACATAGTTAACAAAGGGATCAAGAACGCGTACCTTTTAGCAATTAACGAATACACCATCTTGAATATACGCGTGTGTATAATAAATAATACAACGCGAAAATCGCCCAAGTTACCAAAGTAGATAACCTCTATGGTATACACACACTACAAGTCACCGAGATAAGCTAGGATCCTAGTCCTTTCTTCACGAATAAAACAACCGAACACGATGTTCATGTATTGGAACGATCAGACAAAAACAAACAACCTTTGTTCGCTTTTACTTTTCCAACCGATCAGTTATACACAAGGGTAAGGAATGACTTTGCAATGCATGTAAATAACATGCATATACACGTATGAATTAATATTCATATTCATGCATCTCCAAGGAATCAGTACATGCATATGTTTTATATTCATGCGAATGTTTTAGAGTATATCATATATCAAATCGTGTATTCCGATTTATGAAAGTTAGGGGAGTATATATAACCCAATGACTTCGTCTCCAAGTTATAATACCACACCTCCTTAAGTTTCATTAATTGACACTCTCCTCCCTTATACCCTTTTAGTTTGACCGGTCTTAATATTACGTGAAACATATTAATATAATTAATATACTATAAATATATTAATTACATTAATAAACGTATCATTTGTGTATAAGTGTGTGCTCCCATAGGCTCACATATTTCCGGTCGTATATTTATTTATGATATGGACATACCCCAACAGTATTTATGTCACATATAATGGAGACTTTCTCGATTGGCTGTTCATGGAAAAAAGGGCTGCTCATCATGGCTTGAGAATGAATGATTTATGCTTTAAACTCTTGTACTTTACTTTTTAAGTTCCTTAAAGGTCCTGGTTAGCCATTGCGTGCTTTCTTTTTAAACAACCCTGAAAGTTAGGTTTTGTCATGATAAAATTACAATTTATGTCAGAAAGAAGTTGGGTTACAATGATTAGTAGCTCTATGACGTTGATGTTGACTCTTGGCAATTGGTTATTCTTTTGAGAAAGCTTGAAATCAACTGGAGGTCATACTATTTATCGTTCTAATTGATTTGTGAAAAAGGTCAAGATTGAAAGGATTTGTTTGAGGGCCAGTATCCAGTTTACTGTAATGGTGACTGATTTTTTAATTAAATTACTCATTTAAGTTTTTCCACGGGATTTGAGTGTCATACTATTCAATATTGTATATCCTTAGTTATCTACTCGTTTAGCGTGCTGATGTATGAGCACAAATGCATAGGAACAAGCTCATTCTCTTAATGAACGAGTACAAAAGTTCATTCGTCTTAGCGAATTTCGTATATGTTTAATTAAAACAAAATGTTCAGCTAGCTCATAGCTTCAATAGTTGGAATTTAGAATTGTTGATTTCATTTTGTTTGTCTGTTTGTTTGTAGTCATCATGGGAGGATCACGATACACAAAAAGTGTACAGTTGCGTGGATTTATATTTCGTTTGCCAGGTGAAATTTCAGAACTATTTAGAATATAATTTGGTTTCTAAATTGTGTAATTGAAGTGATTATTAATTAATGTTTGTATTTAGAATATAATTTGGTTTCTAAGTTGTGACATTGTCTTGTTATCGTTAATATCCTATTGTATGGACATTGTTAAGATATTTTAGACCGATTCTTATACGCTCAGTATCTAAAAACTTTCTTAATTTCAAATGATGGCATCATATTGATGCTGTGTCAACATACTACTTGTATATGACTTATGTTCATCCCTTCATTTTCTCCCTTGCAACTATAACACCAATGCCTCCTGATGAAGTGTTGCGTAAAGGAAGTGGGACCCTTTATGAAATGCTTGTTGGAAAATTATGGTTTTGCAAAGTGAGTATTTGCAAACTTTGGACACTATTTAATATATGTAGATGTTAGATATCTTTATATTAGATTGGGGCTTTGCGTTCTCCTCGAAGAGAGCTTCGCAACGAGCCAAATTGTGTCCAAAATGGAGTAGAGATGAATGAGATATCATCGCCCAAAGTGTGAAGTGGGATTGGGTTTATAATGAAACCTTGGTAGTTGCTTGTAAATTCCTTTGTGGGGTTTATGCTCCCACGTCTACGCGCGGGGGGGGGTTGCAAAAAATGGATTTCTGGGCCAAGATGGGTTCGGTTCCACTGAACTCATGCGAGCCCGCACGAATGCAGCTCCGGTGGTTCAC
>BQNB010084757.1:1564-28659 GCA_026074375.1 Tanacetum coccineum
GACTGGCGGGATAATTTCCCGCTTAGATTTTCGCTGAAATTTTTTATCAAATTTCATGAAAATCTTCCCCAGCGACATGTCGCTAAACGTTTCGATAACGTTTGACTAAAGATTCAACGAGAAAAAATGCCACATCGGAGTATTTTTGTCGTTTAGCGACTTTTCACCAGCGACATATGTCGCTGGGGAAAAACGCGCTGGGGAAAGGGGCTTTTGTTGTAGTGTTAGATAGATTTGTCTTAAGTTTTTGAATATCATTTATACTTGATTTTTGATTCTTTTGGTTTCCAATACGAGATCGTCTATCTGTGAGTTTAAAAACAAAGTAAATCAGCCATTTAGGTTTTTAAGATTCTCTTTCAGGATAAAAAAGTCTATTTACTAGATCCGTAGATTAAAATAAAAATAAAAAATCAGACGTAGGTACTCTATTATGCTTTGCAAACAGCCCACACATGTTAATGTTAACTCTATTAAGATTGGTTTTATGCTGTGCAAACAGCCCACGCATGTTAATGTTTAAAAGTTGAGACATGCTAAATCTTGCCCTCGTCCCAGTAAAATTACATCCATTGATGAAGATCAGTTGATGATCCATGTCAATCTCTTTAGTTAATACATGGTTCTTATTCATGAAAGTAGTGTAGACATTTGACTTGGCCTCAAAAGATCATCCTGAAACACAATAAAGTAGATATTATATTTATAACATTTCTTGGAGGAAACAAAACCACAACTATAAAATACACACTACTAACGCTACATAAAAGTATATGGGTAAAACTCTATTAAGATTGGTTACATGTTCATGTTGGGTGAACATTGGTTACATGTTTCCTACTAAGATATATGGACTTAAAAGAAACACGTGTTGTGAATATTTGTTTACCAATTAAGATTTGGTTACATGTTGTTCACATTAGTACTAAAATCATTAACCAAATATTCACGAAACACGTGTTGGGTGAATAAAAGAAAGCGTTTTTTACGATGTTTTAAAAACCGATTTTCAAATTGACCCGGCCGAGTCACCGGGTCACGGTTCAACCGGTTTAACCGGCGGTTTAACCGGGTTCTCCGGCTAAAACCGGCTTCCGATCACCCGACCGGTTGGTTCAACCAGGGTTTTAAAACATTGGTTTTTTACAAGAGTAACCCGTTGATATTCGTGTTTGCATGCAGCAACTCACAAAAACTAAAAAATCCAATTTAACCCAGATGATCGCGCATATAATGTGGTGATGAACTCGAATAACACGTGGCTCGTCCTGATTCGAAGTTGCAATTTACGAAAATAAAATGGGTTGCCACATAGGATGATCGCCACATTTTTGTGGGGATGAACTTTTAAAATATTTTTTTGTTTGTGGGATTGGGGAGCATGCCAAGATTATTTAAGGGGTATTAGGATTTATGGTTTTTTTGTGATCCAAAAAGATTATAAAGTGATATCGGGAATGTTTGTGAACGTTTTAGACTATTTATATGTTGTATAAAATTTTGTTTTTGTGGTCATTTGTGTTCTCCTTAATGAGCGCTGCACAATGAAGTAATACTTGTTGAAAATAGTTTGAATATGAATAAGATATCCTGTAGCAAAGTGTGTCACTTGCGAGTTTTTTTCAATAAATTATTTTATCCAAAAAATATTATAAAGTGATATCGGGAATGTTTGTGAATGTTTTAGACTATCTATTCGTTGTATAAAATTTAGTTTTTGTGGTCATTTGTGTTCTCCTTGATTAGCGCTACACAATGAAGTAATATTTGGTGGAAATAATTTTAATATAAATAAGATATCATGAAGCAAAGTGTGTCACTTGCGCGTTTTTACCGAATAAAAAACACCATACACCTTCAATAACGTTGGCCATGTACTCTTATACATGTGATGTTTACTATGTTGTAATGCTTTCAATGCCTACCGTTAATTTAAATTTTCAATTACGTACAGAACAAAAACAAAATTTGACAATTTATTGAAAAACGCGCAAGTGACACATTTTGCTACATGATATGTTATTCATATTATAACTATTTTCACAAAATATTACTTCATTGTGTAGCGCTCATCAAGGAAAACACAAATGACCACAAAAACAAAATTTTATACAACGTATAGATAGTGTAAAACGTTCACAAACATTCCCGATATCACTTTATAATCTTTTTGGATCACAAAAAAAAACCATAAATCCTAATACCCCTTAAATAATCTTGGCACGCTCTCCAATCCCACTGACAAAAAAATTAAAAAAAGTTCATCACCACAAAAATGTGGCGATCATCCTATGCGGCAACCCTTTTGTTTTCGTAAATTGCAACTTCGAATCAGGACGAGCCACGTGTTATTCGAGTTCATCACCATATTATATGCGCGATCATCTTGGTTAAATTGGATTTTTTAGTTTTTGTGGGTTACTGCATGCAAACACGAATATCAACGGGTTATTCTTGTAAAAAACGCTAAAAGAAAAAAGAAGAAAAACATGTAACCAATTAAAAGATATCAGTACTAAATCATTATTAAGTAAAAGAGACACGTTCACGTATTTTAGAGGTAAACTCAAATTTTTTAAATCTAATTGCTCTCATCTTATTTGCATTTAGCTAAGGTCACGAGGCTTCTAGTGTATAGTTTTTTGACATATATAAACATTCTGTAGTTACAATGCTTTTGTCAATTATAAATAAATGTATATGTGGTTATATATACATTCTTCTTTTGACGACCGACATGATTTATGTAGACAAAGAAAAGAAATACGGACAAAGAAAAAGCAATAATGAAAAGTAAGAAAAAATGACATTGAGAATAGTAATCATTCAAAAGTAACTAGGTTGTGGGTTAACTTTTAAAATAGATATATAAACTATGTATAATTAGTGACATTAGGAATTATTATTACGCAAAAGTGATTAGGTCGTAGGATAAGGTTATTGAACATTATTTTTATATAGAATTAAAGTTTTCGTGTTTTTGTTTACTCTAGGCACGATGATTTACAGACATGCAACTACGTCGATAAGGTTATCATCATGAAAAACGTATAATCGAAAGACATTCGCTAGTCAAAAAAATTGGTTATAAAGGTACCCGTCGCCGCAACGCGCGGGTACCCGACTAGTGTAAAAAAATATGCAGTCAATATATAAACCTTCCCATGTGATGAGGATTTGCACAACGAAAATATTTGGGCATCACAACTATATCATAAACCTACGCATAGCAACCAAACACTTGATTTTAACATAATCCTAATCTCACGTATCACCCTTCATACCAAACGCATCTTAGTTTTACAAAGACAACAAACTCTAATGCATAAAATAAAGGTATCTATATTGGGTTCAAGTAATTTTTTCTTGGTTTCAATTTCATAAAACACGACGATATTGTTATTTGTTTTACTTCATTCTACAATTATTATATTTTTGAAGAGCACTGAAGTACATAAATTATCGTAAATAACAAAAGTGTTTTATAGCTATTCATCGATGAGTTTGGAAGAATTGCATTTTTTTTCTTTTAGTTTAATACTTACTAAAATTCTATCATTTGCATTTCTCAAAAAGTATTTATTTTATTAACATGTGTGTATGTCTATAAATCATATACAATAATCCGATGCCACTTTTATATCTTAAAAAAGTGTTGGTGACGGAAAAATGAGTAAAACTCTTTTTACATTTGTATATGTATTGAAGATATACAATAAGTAAATCTTTGTTTGACCAAAACATATTAGATGCACGAAATATAATACTTATTTGGGTTCTTTAGTTTTTTATACTCTATAGATATTAACGTTCTTATGAACTTTTGATAACTCATGTATATCTATAGATTTGGTTTATTTTTTTGCTATCCTACGGGATGATATTTTTGAAATTGATTTGTTTTCTTCTTATACAAATGATAGTTCTATGTATGCTATTAGCAATAAAAAAGTCAAGCTTGACTTGGACCCTACTCTCTTCTGGCACGGTCGTCTTGGACACATTAACAAGAAACGCATGGAGAAGTTGCAACATGATGGACTTCTCGATTCAACTGACATTAAGTCTTTTGAAAAGTGTGTTTCTTGCATATCCGGAAAGATGGCAAGAAAACCTTATTCACATCAAGTGGAAAGGGCTAAAGATCTACTTAGACTAATCCACACCGATGTATTTGGTCCATTTAGAACTGTGTCAAGACAAGGAGCTAGCTACTTCGTCACTTTTACTGACGACTTTAGTCGTTATGGCTATGTTTACTTGCTTAAACATAAACATGAAGTGTTTGAAACTTTTAAAGTGTTTCAAAAGGAAGTAGAAAACCAACTCGGGAAGACCATTAAGTCACTATGTTCTCATCGTAGAGGTGAATATATGAGTCAAGATGTTTTGGATCATCTTAAGGATCATGGGATTATTACCCATAGAACTCCTCCTTACACGCCACAATATAATGGTGTGTCTGAGAGGAGAAATCAAACACTGCTAGACATGGTTCGATCCATGATGAGTCAAACTACTCTTCCAAAGTCCTTTTGGGATTATGCCCTTTTGTCTGTTGCATGCATTCTCAACATGGTTCCAACTAAGAAGGTTGATAAGACACCATATGAAGTATGGCATGGGCAAGCCCCTAAGTTGTCTTACTTAAAAGTTTGGGGTTGTGAGGCACTTGTTAAGCGTGATATACTTACCAAGCATGGGATATTCTTTCTACTACCCACCTGAGAACAAAGTCTTTGTTGCTCGGAATGTTGAATACTTTGAGAATAGTGTTATAGATCAAGAAGCAAGTGGGAGTCTAGAAGATCTTAAAATTATTCAAGAAGAAGATACGCATCCTTCAATAGACACTAGCTTAAATCATGAAGAGGATGATCAAGAAATTGATGAACCTCAAAGTGATATCATTCCCATTCGTAAGTCTACTAGGACACGTCGTACCCCAGATCAAATGTGTTTACATGTCGATTCTGAGGAGCATGAGTTAGGGGATCTTGGTGAACCCGCTAACTATAAAGCCGCATTGTTGGATACAGAATTTAACAAATAGATTAATGCTATGAATGTGGAGATGCAATCCATGAGAGACAACGAAGTCTGGGAGATAGTTGATCTTCCTCCTAACGGCAAAACCGTTGGTCACAAATGGCTCTTCAAAAAGAAGATCGGCATGGATAGAGCTATACACACCTATAAAGCTCGTATGGTAGCGAAGGGATTCACTCAAACCCCAGGGATTGATTATGAAGAAACCTTCCCTCCATTGCAGACATTAGAGCTATTAGGATTCTTATAGCCATAGCTGCGTTTTATGACTATGAGATTTGGCAAATGGATGTCAAAACTGCCTTCCTCAATAGATATCTCAATGAAGAGGTATACATGGAGCAACCTGAATGATTTGTTAATAAAAAATATCCTGGCCGAGTATGCAAGTTCAAGCATTTCATTTATGGACTTAAGCAAGCATCTAGGCAATGGAATAAACGATTTGATGTTTTGGTATGAAAGATCTAGGAGAAGCTGCATATATTCTTGGAATCAACATCTACCGAGATAGATCAAAGCGGTTTTTTAGTTTATGTCAAAGTCTTACATTGAGAAAATCTTGAAAAGATTTTACATGGAGAATTCCAAACGTGGCACTAACCCAATGTAAGTGAAGCTTAAGTTGAGTAAATCACAAGGTGCTCCAACACCTACTGAAATACAACGCATGCAAAATATCCCATACGCCTCGGCTGTTGGATTAATTATGTATGCTGTGAGATGTACTCGTCCTGATGTTGCGTTCGCTTAGAACATGACAAGTCGATTTCAACAGAATCCAGGTGAACTTCACTGGACTACTGTTAAGAACATTCTGAAGTATCTTCGCAATACTAAAGATATGTTTCTTGTTTACGGAGGTGATACAAAATGAGAGCTTAGAGTTTCTTACTACACTGACGCTGGATATCTGACGAATGCTGACGACCTCAAGTCTTAGACCGGATATATATTCATTTTAAATAGAGGTGCTGTTGACTGGAAAAGCACGAAGCAAAGTATTTTTGCAACTTTATCTATAGATGCTGAGTATATCACTGCTTTTGATGCATCAAAAGAGGCTGTATGGATTCGTAAATTCATTTATGGGCTAAATGTTGTTCCCACAATTGAAGAACCCATAAATATGTATTTTGATAATACTGGAGCCATAGCAATAGCAAAAGATCATGGAGTCACTAAAGGTGCAAGACATTTTCGCGTAAAAGTTCACTATTTTCACGAGACAATAGAAATGGGTGATGTGAGGATAGAAAAAGTTGACACATATGACAACTTAGCTGGCCCTTTTACAAAGGCTTTAGCATTTCCCAAGCATTATGAATTGACTAAGAAAATAGGAATGATACCAACTAGTAGTCTCATGTAAATCTGTGTTTTATTAGTGTTTGGATAATTTAGAATTGTAAGATAGTTTTTATTTTCTGATGAATAAAGATACTTTATATTGTTTTTCATTCAAATAATAATTGTTATTCTATATTTGCATGTTTAATCCTTGAATGATTCATCATTCTAAATATGTCTATTGTTGGTTAACAATATGGGAATATTATCACATAAGGCAAATGTGAGTGTTGGTTATATTCTTTGAATATATGGATTGTTTCCGCCAAACTCATGTGTATTCACAAGGGATGCATATTGGATACCCAAACCTTTGAATATTTACTTTTGGATCCTCGTCATGAGTAATATATCAAAAATAGTTTTAATAAGTCATCCTTAGACTTGAGATGCAAATAAGTTCTGTATGTGTGGATATCACTATTTGAGTATAAGTCAAACGCTATCCTCAATAAAGTAGTAATAAAGGCTATTCTTAGAAGTGATGTGAAGCAGCATCCACAACATTTGTAGTCAACAAAGAATTTGTTCCTCTACTTAATATGTGTAGAAAGATACCATGGCCCTATCCATAATTAATCAGATAATTGCATGGCCATGCCCAAAGGGTAATTCAAGATGTTTCTTGATTACATTTGGTAAATCTGAATTATTTTTATAACGAGAAACTAAAATGTTAAACTATATGAAATGAGTTAGGATCTATATCCATGGTTTAACGGTATATGTAACAAAGGGATGATAAAATAACAAGAAATACACAAGCATTAAAAGCTGAGATTTTTCTTTAAACTTTATCTCAAGTATTTCTAATTTAAAGGCAAGTGCGAGTGTTTGCAAGACATTTCCATTGTCAGTATTGATGAAATCTGCTACTCCAAATTCCAAGTGGGAGCTGTTGGAATATGGTAGTTGGATCCGCGTTAAATACATTAGAAATACGTGAGCCTATTGGGGGCACACACATTAGAATACGAATAGTATGTTTTACTTCACGATAGATATTTAAATAGTCGTTATTTACCGTTACATGTATAACTAACTTAACAAACTTTTAAATATTAAAACAAATGGGCTAAATCTGACAATACCTAAACCACTAGGGGCCCATTGTTTGGCCGAATCCCCTAGGGTTCTAGAAGGGGGTGTTTGTTCGGTTATAGAGTAGGAGGAGGAAAAGGAAACAAGTTTCCTTGTTGTACAATAAATAGGGTTGGGTTTGTGCCTATATAAACACATACCCCATACCTCATTAAGCACGAGGTGTTTGTTTGTTAATCTTCCTAGCTCGACGATAAGCTAAAAACCCACTTAAGGGTTTTCCGGTTCGGTTTATTAAACCCTAGCCGATTTTCGGTTATTAGGGATTTTCGGTGGAAACCCTAATTAGGGTTTAATTGGTTTTCAATTGCAAGAAGCTCAAGTGGTGCATTTAGTAATCGATTTTACACGTGGTGTTTGGTACGTGAAGATCTAGACTAGCAATCTGGGCATACTTGTTTGACGTGTTTTTGTGAGTAACCGTAGAGGCGGTAATTTAACCGCTAACTCGTTTTGAAGTTCAAGATCAAGAGGTAAGTAATTATTTACATTAAGTGTTATAAGTATTTACTTTACGTGTCAACTTATATGCTAAAACTAGATCCATTCTGCTGCGTACTCGTAGCTAAATTGGTTACCTAGTTTGTTAAAACCCAACACACCATATATACCATGTCCTTGTGAGCCATTTGTTTCGGGACTAGGTGGTGTTCTATGGTCATCTCGATCATACATATTATGTATGTCTAACACACTTGGGTTCGGGCTTGTTTGTGTGGTTTGAGATGTAAAAGTTGGGTCCTCTGCACCAAAAGTCATTTGACCCCGTGAGGGTGCCACTGAAGGTGATGATGGTGCTTTTGGGTTAATTAATTACAATTTTTTGAGATTCTATTTTGAACAATAAATATAAGCTAATACTAAAATAGATACACATAAATTTAACCTAGTTATTTCAAGTTCAAATAATCAAATACTAAACATTTTTAATTACTGTCAAAAGTACACGCGGAATAAGAGGAAGTACAGGCAGGTTCAGGGTACAACAACTGCCGAATTGGATGTCACTGTTGGACCTGAACCAATTAGCCCAATGTTTTACCGGGTTTGTAATCAACCCGGTCGAGTCACCAGGTCGCTGGGTTACCGGTCTAACCGGTTCGACCACCGGGTCAACCCGGTTTTCAAAAATAATAATAATAATAATATTTAAAATAATAAAACAAAAAATATATGTATAAATTATGAATATTCCATGTATTGAGCCTTAAAACCATTTAATAACAAATATAACATGTAAAAATAAAATTACGTCATAGATATATATAAATAACTTACATTATTTGCAAAAAAACATGAAAAAACCAAAACTCGGCCGGGTCTCGAGAACCGGGTTAACTCGGGTTGACCCGGGTCACCTCAAACCCGGCGGGTCTAACCGGGTTTCAAAAATATAAAACCCGGTTTAATTTGACCCGTGGCCGGGTCAAACCGGGTTTCAAAACATTGAATTAGCTGAGCTATAAATCATAGATCAAATCATCAAACTCGAGCTATGAAACTGAAGACTTTATAAACATCAAGTAAAGTTTAGAGCAAAACTGACTCGATTACATGACTAAAAGACTTACCATGTAGATGTCAAGCATGATAAGTTTCAAGAAGAAGAATGAAAGCTAGGAAGAAGAAAGCAAATTTCATAGTTGATATGTTTTGTTTGAGTTAGTTCATGCAAAGTAGAGTGTGTTAGAATGGTTATTCAGGAGTGAATTGATGACTATTTATGTATGCAACCATCTAATAAGATGCAGTCAACTTATATTAAACTTGTGTAGTATATTGACCAACTAAATCAAGGGTTTTTCTTTTAGATAAGGATTCCTAAAGTTCATTTGAACTTTAGAGGTAAAGTTCCCTCACAAGGATAAAGTACACCGGATCCCACAGTAGGCCCCGATATTATCTATGAGAGGGAACTTTACCTCTAAATTTCAAATGAACTTTAGAGGATCTTTTTCCTTTTCTTTTTCACCGTGGAAGATTAGTTATATCTTTATTTGTACGATACCAATCCAAAACATGATAAACTTAATATTATGATGTTTCTGTGTACGATGACTATTATGCATGTTCACGATGATCGGGTGATGTTAGCTTAGTAAACTCTCAAGCTCGATAGTTTAATTAGTACCGCTTAACTCTTATTAATAGTTTTTGTTTATTTAAATCATTGTATGCTTTTAGTTTTTATAAGTCTAAGTGTGCAAATGTGCAATTCAGTTAATAATTTCTATTTTATTTTGGTTTCAACACATAGCACATAAAACTATTTCAATTAAACAGCTTATAATACCAAACATGGCGAATCAAAAATACGTATTCTATTAATCCCGAGTCTCGAATTCTAGTAAAACGAAGCTTAGGTTAATTGCATTCTCAGAGTCGGACATTCATATACGTATATCCCGCTTGTGGTTTCGAGCTTTACATCATATCATATCTATGTATATTTTGGTGGGGTTTTTTTTACCGTACTTTGATATATGTAGGTATGGTTTCTAGCATCGATAATATTTATGGCTTCAAAAATGTCATTTAACAATGGCACAAAGGTGTAAATAAAGTTCGAATAGGAAACATGACATATTGCTTGCTATTATTTTGGATAGGAACCCGGTCTTCATATTAAAGGCAAGTTTTTCAAAAAGGAAACTTTTTCCTCATAACGGCAATTTATTCTCGGGCATGGTCTACTTTATGACCATGCAAAGGTTTGTGATTACTTTGCATCACAACCCGTGCTTTCTTTATACAAATTAATGTACGTGTCAGTGCATTTATTTATTAAAATAAGAGAAATCATATTTTTCAGGGCGTTGATTTTCAAAAATAAAATAGTCATCTCAGAAATTCCTTAGTAAATGATCTTTTAAGGCATTTGACAACTCAAACAACAACTACAGCTCTTTGAATAGAAAACGGGTCATTGTTTGAGGGGGGAGAGAATGTCAAATTTCTTCTTCAAAATCATCAAGTGATTAAATGGAAAAAGGTTTTAAACAATAACGGGTCTACAATTATAGGGGAGTTAGTTAAGTTTAGCTTGCTTGTGCCTTAAATGTTATGTGTTTATGCATTTAAGGAGTTGATAGAAAAATATAAGTATCTTAGCATCTTAGTACAAACTTTAGGGACTAATTATGCCTTTAGTCAACTAGGTATGCATTTAGAAAACTTAATAAGAAATTAGAAAAGGTTATAGAGTTAGGGTATTCTTGCCAAATATCAAATTTTTTATCATATACCCTCTTCCCCCTCTCTTTCTCTCTCTCGTCACTGTTACACCCTCACACCTTTTAATTTTTTCCCTCCTCCCTTCAAAAAAATCGTCACCCACTCGATCTCAAATCTCATACTTTTTCAAGCTTCGAGGTAAACTAAAATCTTGTTCCCCACATCATAAAGACTATTTCCTCCAAAGGAATTAGATTAATTCACGCTTTTGAGCTCGATATCCCTAGAAATCGATCTAAAGTGTGTAATTTCCTAAATTGTTTGAGGCATTTTGATCCTTATGGGTTGTAATTGACTCATTTGTAACAGTTTTTGATTTGGTTAACTTCTAAGTATGTTTTGAATGATTCTTGTGTGTGAATATTTGGGTTTTTGGGAAACACTTGTTAGAAGTACTGGGTTTGTGCTTGATTTGTGTTTTTAACTTTTCTTGGATACTTATACATGAAGAATTCCATGAATTATGAGCTAATTATGTGTTCTTGATTCAAACGAGTCACAACATATTCGTTCTTGGCTCAAAATGAAAATTTTATGGATGAAACTTGTTATATCTGCTAGGATATGTTCATTTATGCAATGTATACATGTTAGTGTTGTATAGGTGCCAAAAAATTGGAAGTGTGTAAAATCAAAAATTATAGACGGCGTTTTATACGTGTCTGCCTATAGACGGCGATTTATACACGACCAAATAGACGACGATTTATACATGTGCTAATAGACGGCGATTGATACATGTATGTCTAGACGGCGATTTATACATTGGTCTAAACGGAGATTTATACATACCCCTATAGATGGCGATTTATACATTGCCTATAGACGGCGATTTATACACCACCTTATAGACGACGATTTATACATCAATGTTAGACGGCGATTTATACATCATACATAGACGGCGATTTATACATAGGGCTTAGACGGCAATTTACACATAGGGCCTTAGACGGCAATTTATACCAGTACTTGGACATCGATTTATACATATGTCTAGGCGGCGATTTATACATGTGTTATTTAAAATGATTTTTTCTAAATGTTTTAATTTGATAACTCATCTTAGGTTAGATCCTTTGTATATCATATGTAAATTGCTATGTAGACTATGTTTGACCTTAAGTTAGTTTGTTGACCTAATGTTGACCTTCTGATATGTTTCCCTCGTCTTGTTCTGTAACTCAATGCCTGATAATATGTGATCAAATCTGCCCAGTTAATAAATATGAATTGCCTTGCATATGAACTGTATTGAATATTCTTAGCATAAACATGAATCCTATTGCAACTCAACAAGCTGCTCTCTACAATGCTTTGGTTCCATATGAGAAGAGACTAAAGATTAAAAGATGCAATGCTAGAATTGCATTCACCAAGCCACAAAAGGAGGAAACATATCAAGTCACTTTGGAAGCTCTTAAGCTATCTCCTTGCTAAAGTCCGTGAAATCTACATGCATCAATTTTGGAATACCATCAAGAAGATTGGAAAAACAAATGCTTATGACTTCAAGCTAGATAAGAAAAAGTGCCGAGTTGACACTGAAGTTTTCGTGAGATTCTTCAGATCTATGGTTGGGCTTTGAATTCATTGGGTAGAGGTGCCAATTTTGGCTGATTTATTTATAACTGGTGGATTCTGGGATGCATACATATTAAACAATGTATTCCGATTCAGCGCTACCTGACCCAGCATACAAACCGGCATACAAAAAGCAAACAACCTGATGTGATGTACGGCCCCCCACACCCCGGGGGGGGGGGCCCTTTACCGGAAAAGGGGGGGCTCACACCTTTTAATTTTTTCCCTCCTCCTTTCAAAAAAATCGTCACCCGACCCAACTAGTTTTACGACATTGTAATTTCTAACTGGTAAATTGCAAAAGCCACAAGCATCTCAGGTTAGTAGATTTATGGCATTAGAAGAACAACAAAAGGTTGTGATCAGTTGATCATATAAACCTTTTACAGCCCATCTAGCTAATATTATCAAAACCCCCCCATCCAATCAATATACCTTCATCTATGTACCTATCTAATACTCGGTTAGAAATATAACCTAATTTTCACCAATGGCTCAAGGAATGCATGTCGGATCTTTTTCCTGTCATGTGTGATGTTCTCCAAGCATTGGTCGTGAAATCACTACAACATTCGATGCTTTCCCCAGCAACATTCCGACCCTTTCGCCAGCGACATGTCGCTGGGGAAAAGTTGATGGGGTAAGGTCGATGGCAAAACGTTCCCCAGCGACAATCCCCAGCGAAAAGTGGGCCCCACGTATTTTTTGGTCAAGGAATTGGTGCCACGGTGGCAGTAGATTCGCTGGGGAAACGTCTGATTAAAACCAAATATTTAAAGTTAATAATAAAATTATAAGTTAATTGCACATTTTCCCCAGCGACATGTCGCTGGGGAAAATTCCCTTTGAGTTTGACTTTACAACGCTTTTCACCTCGGTAGCCTTAAATTGTTGCACACAGTCAAGCTAAACATTTTAAATATCAACACATTAACATAGAAATCAGAGATGCTACGTTGGAAGCATTAACTTGTGAATGGGTCGAATTATTAATCTTTAACGGATACAGGAAAGTATTAAAAAAATGAAAATTACCAAAAAGTTTTTTGTAATGCATACAAAACTGTATATATTATTTAGCAAGACACTTGTTTTAGAAGGAAAAAAGGCAATAAATGTTTGCGGGTAAACCGAACAGGTTATGATCATTATTAACTCATTTCGACAATTTGCCCAACTTGCTAGACCTACCTATTTTCCATGTCTAATAAAAATATATGAGTTAACCTGATAGTAGTTATCAACTACATTATAACACTTGCACTGGCAAAAAAAATTGTACAACCGAAAACTAAATAGCTGAATTAAAAGAATTACACTCAGGTCTCTATCTCCTAATGAGCATATCTACAGATCTAACACATGTCCATCTTTTAGATAACAGAGATGATCCCATTTCTAGATACACAATGACGTTCTAAGCTATAACCTAAGCCCTCACAGCGTCCTAGGTCACCGATAAGGACCATAAGTATTTTAGATAAACACAGAGTTTTCAAATGGACTAAGCTGGGTCCTTTAGGAGACAATACAGGACAGGCGTATATATGGGAGTAGGCCAAGGTTTGAATGGGTATGGGTCAATTAATAGTATAAGAGCTTGGGATATGGGTCATGTTGGGAGGGACATCACATATTGTCTATTTTAAATGGTCTTGAGAACGCCAGGTAAAAAAAACACCAACAACACTTTTTACTACAAAAGTTAAAGAAAAACTTAGGAACACGTTAAACCTGTATATTGATCGACGTTTCACCCTGTTTTGGCCCCGTTCTCCAACAGTGGCGGACACACAAAAACACACACACACAAAAAAAAAACACAAAACACATTCCCAGATCAAACTGGATCATATTATTACCTCACTTGCGTTAATCGATAAATCGCCACATCTAAGCCAAAAATGTTCTTATAACCTAAGATCTTCTTACAGAGGGTCAAAATACAACATCCTCTGAAGGACCCCTCCACAATCATCTAGTCGCACATCCAAGTATTCAACTGACGGAACAGGCACACTGCAATATAAGATACTCAAGGAACACGGAGACTTCATATGCAAACACATGCCGCCTTTTACTCATAAAAGATACCCATGCTGGTTAGTAAATTTTAAGCGAGAAAAATTGGGTATGTTTGACTTGTTTAGTAATCAGATTAAGGGAGAATATTCAAATAAGCAGTAATATGCTTATAATCTTATCTAAACAAACTAACGAAAATCAAGCACTACTTGTTTTTTGCGTTCTTCATAGTGTTTTGTTATCACCAACAGGAAAAATATTTTAAGAGATCGAAAAAAGGACCAATGGACTCTCTTGCATCTATATATGTTGAAGGAGTCTTATGGTTAAAGTAGAAGATCTGGTTTAATCTTGAAGGCTTTTACATTATCGAATAAGTTACTTAAATTCCCAGATAGAAAGGGAACTTTCTCAGATGCTATGTATATTATCAAACCCACATAGGGTTTGAAATTCATCTCTATCACCTGCTCTCATTTCGTAGTCTCTCTGTAAACCGACTTTTTCATCTTTCTATTAAACATCACGGTTTTGAGATCATCTTGATCTTCAATAATCTCTCCTGTAACTCCAATTTGATTATTTATCCTTATTGATAATAAGAGAATGAACTTGTAATTACGTTACAGGAATCTACATTTTAGCCTTGTTAACTGTGCCAATGTTTTCATTCTTGTATTGAACATGTTCTACTTAAGAGGTTTAATTAATTTTTCTATTGATTTACAAAAATGATACATAATATGTTATAAGGAAGATATCTTTGCCAAAAAGAGCGATCATGACTACGGGTCACAGTGTATATAATAAAACCCATAACCATAAACTGTTTGATTTAAGTTCATCTGTTATCAAAGTTTATGTGGATACCAAGAGACTAATTTCCACTCTCCATATCCATCTTGCTCCAATGGATAAGATTAAACCAAAAAACCATTTTCATTATTTTTTTTCAAATATTAATATCTCGTTGACCATTAATCGTTAAGCGAAAAAAATAATACCGGCACAGAAGGACAAGTAACACTTTAGTTTAATCCATCTTTAGAGAGCGAATACAAAAAAAATCATTTTTCAAGTATTTTTATCGTTTTTTCTTCGTTTTTTTTTTCGTTCGTTTTTTATACGCGTATATGTATTCTTTGAGCTGAGAGATCACAATGTCTGATTCAAACCATCTATAAAATGACATATCTCATATTATCTATGTTCTTAAAATTCCACAAATCGCAATTATTGATTAATTAACAAATGATATAGAGTTAAATCAATATATAATAGGTAATTTTTAATGCTAATTCACATGTAATCGATTTTATGTGTTAAAGTCATATGGTGCGATTCATATCTATACGAATGCACTGAAAAATAAAACATGCACTGATTCCTATAATCTCAACCGTTGATTTATTTTTTGATGAATGATGGGTTGATTTCTTTATATGGATTATCTGCACATAGTATCTCTCCTCAAATTTTTCTAGAATCAGTCCTTACTTATATTTTTTTTGATTTTCATAATATCTCAAATACATTATTTGTCATCGTATCTTTACCAAAAATAATCAAAAATACATTATTTCTCATCGATATCTTTTCATAGTTTAAGGTTAGTCCGTTTTCTCTATCTCTGTTATTATTACTTTATTTTATTTTTTAATTCATAATATTAAAAATTCGTTATAGCCATTGATATTGATATGTATACAGAGTCTATCTGTTATTGAAGCTAAAAGAATGCATCTGTATATAATAACTCATCGCTAGGATTATTGTTTTTTTTTTTTGGTTTAGCAAGCAATAATATACGTAGCATCTCCCTGTAAACCATAGATGATCGTTTTTGATCTTATAATTCTCACCACAATGCTTCATACATGTTATATAATAATTTCAATGGCAAGACGAACACGCAGAACCGATCATAGCGAGGAGATACAAAACCCTAGTCCATGGTTAAGTGAAACAACGAAATTACAGCGTCGGCACATCTATCTGAAAAAAGTTAGAAGAAACTATAATAAACTTGATGCTCTTGATAATCTAGAAGCAGTGATCATGGTGAGGAGTGGTGAGGAGCAGGGAAGACAAGACTCACTATGTGCTCCTTGGGGTGACTCCCAAGGCTCAAATCATCGAGAGTCAATCAGCAGCGTGCCAAACAAACATATCATTTCTTCTAGTCCATTAAATTACCGGACAAAATGTTTGGAGTTTCCCACATGAAAGCAACTAGGCAACCAAAGGCTAAATGTGATGCACTACAACACTCTTCTTGAAATCTACGATGTACGAAAGAAAATATTATCGAAATGTGTCAACCACACAGTGTTACGCTATCCCTTTGTTTCACGCAGTGAATTATCCTATGTTTTATGCCTTATTAATCATTGTTTAGGATTGTTTTTCATCACGAAGTTAATTACTCTCAAATGTTTTAATAAATGTTAACGATTAGTAACCAAAATTCGGATGTCCACAACACATGGTAATATTTCCATCTTATGGCGCTACAATAAATAAGTTATAGCACTTACGGCACAAAGTCAAAGCTGCATAGTTCATCTTCACCTTCACATCTTTACTCTGTTTACCCGTCGTTCAACAACATGAACATTATGTGATTCTACACATACAATAACTCGCATAGTAAGTTTCAAACGCATCCCAACACCCAGAACAATAAGCCATGAGAGCTTTATTTAGATCAAAACAATTTTAGATAATAGTTGGGCCCTTTGAATTCATTGGGGTAAGGTGCCATTCTGGCTCAGTTTATTTATAAAACCGGATGGAATTCTGGGATGCATAACAATTAAAAAAATTAGTCCGATTCCAAGCCTACCTGACCCGGCATATACAAAATAAACAACCTGATGTGCTATACCGAATAATATTGTGCTAAGACTTTACTTGAAACCCCACGCTACCACAACCAGTTTTAACGACACATGAATATGTAACTAGTAAATTGCAAAAGCCACAAGCATCTCAGGTTAGTAGATTTATGGCATTAGAAGAACAACAAAAGGCAGAGATTCATTAGATCAATATAAAACCTTTTTTTTTTAAAAACAAAAGGGCCCATCTAGCTAATATTATCAAAACACCCCATCCAATCAATATACCTTCACTATGTACCCATATAATACCGGTTAGAATATAACCAAATATTTCACCAATGGTGGCGCAAGGAATGCATGGCGGATCTTTTGCCTGATCTTCAGGTGTGATGTTCTCCAAGCATTGGTCGTGAAATATATGCCCACAAGAAAGGACCGCTACTGGTGGTGGGATAGCAGGATGGAACATTGCTCCTTCTGATGTTAAAGCTAGTCTCTTCGTGCATAGAATCAGCACTTATAACCGCTCAGTTAGGAGTTGTGTTAAGGAACTGTGAATAATCAAAGCTTGTTTACCTATATTGCATAGACGTAATAACATTTAATCTTCTGAGAACAGATAAAATGTCAATATATAATCAAAGGAAGCAAATCGTAAAGCTGAATTTTAGATAAAAAATAATGATGCCAACAACTAGAGACGCAGGCTATTGCATACTTGAAACCGCACAAGAGCCTTTAATTGTTTTTTAGACAGCTCAAGCTAAAGAGTTTAATCACACATACCATAGACAATCGAGAGAGTGCTACACATTGGAAGCATTAACTTGTGAAATGGGACCCAATTAGGGTTTATTAATACTTACCGACATACAGACAAGTATTAAAAAAATGAAAATTACCAAAAAGTTTTTTGTAATGCATACAAAACAGTATATATTGTTTAGCAAGACACTTGTTTTAAAAGAAAAAAAAAGGCATGTAATGTTTTGTGGTAAAAGGAACAGATTACGATCATTATTAACTCATTTCGACAATTTGCCCAACTTGCCAGACCTACCTGTTTTCCATGTCTAATAAAAATATATGAGTTAACCTGATATTAACTACTTTATAACACATGCACTAGCAAAAAAAATCGCACAACACCCGTATAAACTAAAGCTGAGTAAAGGAATACACAAGGAAAACCTAAGCAGATAATTAACGCCCATCTTTAGATAACAGAGATGATCCCATTTCCAATACACGAAGGCGCGTTTCTTAGCTATAACCTAAGCCCTACACTAGCGTCCTTACGGGTCCCATAAGGTCATAAGATATTAGGATTACACAGAGTTCTTAATTGGACCAAAGGGTCCTTTAGGCAATACTGGAGGCGGAGATATGGGAGGGTAGGCCAGTGGGTTGAATGGTATGGGTCATTTATAGTAAGGTTGGATATGGGTTCAGGTTGGGAGGGATACGTGTCTAATTTAAATGGTTTGACCGGTAAACACTTTTTACTAAAAAAGTTAAAGAAAAATGAGACACGTTCTCATGTGGCTAAACACATCTCTGATCAACTGATTCATATGTAAATGAATCGAAATTGCCCCAATCTAGAGCCAAAAATTGTACTCTATATACAACCTAAGTTTTCTTCAAAGGTGAAACTCACATCCTCTAGAAGGACCCCTCCCACCCTAGTCGCATCCAAGTATTCAACTGTCGGAAGGGATAAAGCATAAGATAAAAGGAGTGCTTCTATATGCAATTGCCCCTTTTTCAAAAATATACCCCATGCTGGTTAGTAAATTTTAAGCGAGAAAAATTGGGTATGTTTGACTTGTTTAGTAATCAGATTAAGGGAGAATATTCAAATAAGCAGTAATATGCTTATAATCTTATCTATACAAACTAATAAATAAGCTTTCCTTGTTTTTTGGATTTTTTTTTTGTTATTTGCAGGAAAATATTTTAAGAGACTAAAAATAGACAAATGGATTCATGCATATATCATGTTGAGGAGCTTATGTTTGAAGTTAGAAGATGGTTATCTTGAAGGGTTTCTTATGGAAGAGTGCTTAATTCCCAAGGGCTAGAAAGGAACTTCTCTAGATGCTATATATATTATCAAACCCACATAGGGTTTGACATTCATCTCTATCACCTGCTCTCTTTTTCTCTGTAAACCGACTTATTCATCTTTGTATAATCATACAGTTGAGATCATCTTGATCTTTAATATTCTCTCCCTGTAATCCTTTGATTATTATCTTATTGATAATAATCTGATCTTGTATAAAAAAATTTTACGTTGGATTAGTTTAGGTTGGGTAATTTGTGCCAACGTTTTCATACTTGAATTAGAACATTATCTTCCCCCCCAAAAAAAAAAAAAATCATTTCCTAGAATTTTAAGGGGCTGTTTTATTATTTATTGTTTACAAAAGGAATACATTATTTGTTATAAGTATAATATCTTTGCCAAAAAAAATCAGTGACCTCGGGATCTCACAGTGTATATATAAAGAGAGTTTACACACGTTGGAATACCAAAAAAAGGTTGGATACTAAAAGTCGACGCTCACATCAACCATCTTAAAAAGAAATTCAATGCGTATGAGATTAAAAGTATCATTTATAAATGTATTTCACCTATTTTATAAAAATTTAAATATCTCATAAACCTTTTACCCCAGTTATCGTATAAAGCAAAAAAAAAATATACCATCACACGTTCTTTTTCATCTTTTTTTCCCACGTTTTTTTCTAGAGCGCAGTCATTTTTCACGTTTTTCAACACTTTTTTTTTACGTTTTTCACCTTTTTTTTTACAGTTTTTCACGTTTTTTTCCACGTGAAAAAAGTTTTTTTTTATCCGCGTTTTTTTGGGTTTTTTCACACGTTTTTTTTTTTCCGTTGTTGCAAATTTCATTAAAAATCCATATATGATATAACACTAGATATCATATATGCATCTAACAACTAAATTAAATATCATATATGACATAGCACTAATACATATATGAATAACACTATCAATATGATTTAACACTAAAATCATAGATGATTTAATCAGTAAATCTAAAATATCAATATGATTCTCATGCAAGTTTTCAACGAGAAAAACGAAAAAAATATTAAAAAACACGAAAAAAACGAAAAAAATTTTTTTGTCGAAAGTATATCAAAATGAGAAAACGTGAAAAAAAACGTGAAAAAAAAGTGAAAAAGTGAAAAAAACGTGAAAAAAAGGTGAAAAATTTTGAAAAAAAGGTGACAAAAACTTAAATTTTTTTTTTTGTCGAAAGTATATCAAAGTGGATATCTATAGAAAGATAAAAAATCTCGTCGTGATGGTATATTTTTTTTCGGCTTGACGATTAACGGTTTGAGAGATATTAAGATTTGAAAAAAAAGGTTGAAATAATTTTGGTTTAAATCTTATCCATTAGATTAAGATGAAGATGAAGGATGGAGATTGGTCCCCTAGTATCCACAAAAATCTTTGTATCCAAATGAACCTAAATCATATAATAAAACCCATAACCATAAACTGTTTGATTTAAGTTCATTTGTTATCAAAGTTTATGTGGATACCAAGGTACTAATCTCCACCCTCCATATCCATCTTGCTCCAAAGGACAAGATTAAACCAAAAAACCATTTTCATTCTTTTTTTTTCAAATATTATTATCTCCCAGACCGTTAATCGTTAAGAGAAAAAAGTATACCACCAAGACAAGCATTTAGTTATCTTTCTATAGATATCCACTTTGATATACTTTCGACAAAAAAAATCATTTTTTTCAATTATATTTACGTTTTTTTCTTCGTTTTTCGCCGTTTTTTCATTGTTCTTGCATGGGAAATCACATGTGATTAAACATTAATAAAATTAAATATAATATTAATGTTAAATCACATATGATATTATTGATAAATCACATATGATATTAGAGTTAAATCATATATATAATATTTAATTTTCAATGCAAATCACCATATCCACATTCGATGCTATGTTTGAATCAATGTTGAATTTTATACGAATGTGAACAAATAAAATCGACTTAATTCAACGTTGGCAGTTCTATTTTTGATGAATGGTGGGGATGAGTTCTTTAAGTTATCCAATATAACTCTCCTCAAATTGTTCTAGAATCATCTTATTATATTTTTTTTTATTATTTTCTTTTATTCTCCAAATACATTATTTGTCATCGAAATCTTTACCATAAAACAATCCAAATACATTATTTGTCATCGTATCTTTACCAAAAATAATCAAGACTAGGTGAATATAAATAAAACACCTAACCATATACTTTTCTCATCGATATCTTTTCATAGTTTAAGGTTAGTCGGTTTTCTCTATCTTTGTTATTATTACTTTTTTTTTCTTCATAATATTAAAAATTCGTTATAGCCATTGATATTGATATGTATACAGAATCTGTTATTGAAGCTAAAAGAATGCATCTGCATATAATAACTCATCGCTAGGATTATTGTTTTTTTTTTTGGTTTAGCAAGCAATAATATACTATCAACTCCCTGTAAAACATAGAAATCGTTTTTGGGTCTTATAAATTCACCACAATGCTGTCGTAGATGTTATATAATAATTTCAAAGGCAAAGGAACATACCGACACGAGAGATAACAAAGACCTAGCCAGGTAAGACGTTGGAACAACGAAGTTACTCGTCGCACTATCTATCTGAAGAAAGTTAAAGAAACTATACTAAACATGATGTCGTTGAAAATCTAGAAGCAGTGATCCGGGTGAGGAGTGGTGAGGAGCAGGGAAGACAAGACTCACTATGTGGTCCTTGGGGTGACTCCCAAGGCTACAAATCTCGAGATCAAGAAGGCGTACAGAAAGATCATTCTTCTTGTCCATCCGGACAAATGTTTAGAGTTTCCACATGAAGTAACTAGTGCAACCGAGAGGCTAAATGATGCATACAACACTCTTCTTGATGCTGATGCAAAAGAAGAATATGATCGAAATGTGTCAACCACGTGTTGGTTCCCTTGTTTCACGCAGTGAATTATCATATGTTTTATGTCTTATTAATCATTGTTTAGGATTGTTTTTTCTTCACGAAGGAATTGACTCCTCAAATGTTTTAATAAATGTTAACGATTAGTAACCAAAATTCGGATGTCCGGACATGGTAATTTTCCATCTTATGGTCTAAATAATAAGTTTTACACTAGCGGCACATCAAAGCTGCTTGTTCATCCTTCATCTTTTACTCTGTTTCCGCGTTCACAGTTGATTATGTGATTCTATCATACAATATCGCATAGTAAGTTTCAAACGTGCATCCAAACACCCAGATCATATGCCATGAGAGCTTTATATCTTAGATCACAGGACAATTTTAGATGGTAGTTGGGCTTTGAATACATTGGTAAGGTCGCCAATTTTGGCTCATTTATTTATAACCGGTGGATTCTGGGATGCATACATATTAAACAAAGTATTCCGATTCAGCGCTATCTGACCCGGCATACAAAAAGTAAACAACCTGAGGTGATGTACCAATAATATTGTGCTAGACTTTACTTAACCCACCAGACCCAACCAGTTTTACGACATTGTAATTTGTAATTGGTAAATTGCAAAAGCCACAAGCATCTAAGGTTAGTAGATTTATGGCATTAGAAGAACAACAAAAGGCTGTGATCAGTTGATCATATAAACCTTTTACAGCCCATCTAGCTAATATTATCAAAACCCCCCATCCAATCAATATACCTTCATCTATGTTCCCATATAATACTCGGTTAGAAATATAACCTAATTTTCACCAATGGAGCAAGGAATGCATGGCGGATCTTTTGCCTGATCTTCAGGTGTGATGTTCTCCAAGCATTGGTCGTGAAATATATGCCCACAAGGAAGGACCGCTACTAGTGGTGGGATAGCAGGTTGGAACACTGCTCCTTCGGATGTTAAGGCGAGGTCTCTCTTGCATAATAAGCACTTATATCCGCTTAGTTTTGGAGTTTTGTTAGGAGCTGTGAATAATTAAAGTTGTTACTATATTGCATTGACGTATAAGCATTTAATCTTCTTGAGAACAGATCATTTGCTCCATATATAATCAAAGAAGCAAATCGTAAGAGCTGAATTTTGATAAAAATATATGATGCAAGACTAGAGACGGGGCTATTGATACTGAAACCGCACAAGTAGCCTTTAATTGTTGCACACAGTCAAGCTAAACAGTTTAATCACACATTACATAGAAATCAGAGATGCTACGTTGGAAGCATTAACTTGTGAATGGGTCGAATTAGGTTTTATTAATCTTTAACGGATACAGGCAAGTATTAAATAAAATGAAAATTACCAAAAAGTTTTTTGTAATGCATACAAAACTGTATATATTATTTTGCAAGACACTTGTTTTAGAAGGAAAAAAAGGCAATAAATGTTTGCGGGTAAACGGAACAGGTTACGATCATTATTAACTCATTTCGACAATTTGCCCAACTTGCTAGACCTACCTATTTTCCATGTCTAATAAAAATATATGAGTTAACCTGATATTAGTTATCAACTACGTTATAACACATGCACTCGCAAAAAAAATTGTACAACCGAAAACTAATGCTGATTAAAGAATACACAAGGAAAACCTAAGCAGATAAAGTAACTGTCCATCTTTTAGATAACAGAGATGATCCCATTTCTAGATACACAAGGACGTTCTAGCTATAACCTAAGCCCTCATAGCGTCCTAGGTCCCATAAGGCCATAAGATTTTAGGATTACACAGAGTTCTAAATTGGACCAAAGGGTCCTTTAGGCAATACTGGAGGCGGAGATATGGGAGGGTAGGCCAGTGGGTTGAATGGTATGGGTCATTTATAGTAAGGTTGGATATGGGTTCAGGTTGGGAGGGATATGTGTCTATTTTAAATGGTTTGACCGGTAAACACTTTTTACTAAAAAAGTTAAAGAAAAATTAGACACGTTAAAACTGTATATTGATCGACTTTCACCCTGTTTGGCCCGTTCTCATGTGGCAAAACACATCCCAGATCAACTGATTCATATGTAAATGAATCGAAATTGCCACATCTAAGCCAAAAATGTTCTTATACCTAGAGTTTTCTTCAGAGGGTAAATACATCCTCTAGAAGGACCCCTCCCACCCTAGTCGCATCCAAGTATTCAACTGTCGGAAGGGACAAAGCATAAGATAAGGAGTGATTCTTATGCAATTGCCCCTTTTTCCTAAAAATATACCAATGTGGTTTGTAAATTTGAAAGTGTCCATGAATTACATAGAAAGTCTCACAATATTTTAAAATATATTGACTCATTCACTGTAAAATCGAGTATTGTAACACAAAAAATAGAGTAACGGAAGTCATAAAGCAAAATCTGCAAGAATATTATACGAGAGGTTCCCACAACTAGGACCACAGATAGAAACATTATTACAATTACCCCCATCAACTATAGGATTTTTTAAATTTTGCATAAAATAACTATCGTACTTTTTTCGTTTATCCCGTTTGAGTCATTGTACTATTTTTGGTACATGCAAGTCATTAAGAGATGAGATGCTGTTTGAGTCAGTTTTCAGGCCATGATCTTAGTAACTTTATTGAGCACTTTCCATATTACTATAATTTCAACTCTTTATAACAAATCAATTCTCATTGTTTCAATTGTCTGTTTTTTACTAGGTTTTTGCTTTAAAACATACACATAATGGACACAAAAGACCATCTTTTAAGACTCGGATGCACAAAAGAGTAACACCGACTAAAAAGGCATTTGCAAAAATACTTTGGTTTTTTCTATGCAAAAAAAACACTCAGAGAAGCTTTTTTACATTGAGTACAATTTTTTGTAGGCAAATAGAAGGAAATAGAGATACCTTTTAGGGTTATTGAAATACTCTAGGAGAAGTTTAACTGAGGAGACGATGTCTAATAATTTGATGCCCCGTTGCTGGAGCGCCATACAGGGTAAAGAATGACGGACAGGAGCAGTTGTTACAGGAATAGCTTGTCTTGGCATAGAATGATGAATGGTAGGATTAATTATCTTCTGGCGCTGAACCCAGGGGGAAGGTGGATGGGATGCAACTGCAGTTCTCAAAGGTGGGTGGGGCGCTGCTGCAGTTCTCGTCTGATAGGCGTGTAAGAAGGGGATGTGACCCGTCAGCAGTTGTAACTGAAACAAATAATAAGTGAAAATGAGAGATTCTACAAAATATATAAACTTAGGAACTTTTACAAGTTGCATCATTCAGGTTCATGTTGTATAGAAATTATAAGTGGCTATTTCGACTAAATTATGTAGTAAAGGGTCAAACGAGTACAATATAAAAGTTTCTAAAAATTGAGTGGATCAAATGGATTGAACATGTCGGAACATAGAATTTACAAAATCTAATGACTAATATAGTCTTTGTAATCATGAAGAAAAAAATGTATTTGATTTTGTTTAGATTTACAAAAAAGGGTTAAGTTTTACCGGCACATAAAAGTTACTCATATTCAACTGAACCCATCTGACCTGTTACCTGGCCACCCATTTCATGAGATTACAGCTAGAGATACAGAGAAAGAAAGATCCAAATACCATTGGTGGAAGTTGCTACTCGAGGATCCTTAGGAGGCTCAATAATGTGGCATTAAGTTTTGGATGAATGGGTATGCCTACCCATGGTTTAATTTCTAAGTCTTAATTATAATCGAGCATGGTGTGTGACAATTGTGTATTAGATGCTAAGGCATAAGTGTAAGCGAGCATGATTTGTGATGATATATGTGCTATCCTAAGCCGATGTGTGAAATTTTGTGCGTGTATGTGTATAGTACTATGGTACGTTCTGAAGTAGTCGTTTACTCCGATATATGGAGAGCGACGTGGTGATATTCGGAATATTTATTTTCCACGGCTTTATGTGGGTTCTCTCTTTGATAAGGTGCGATTGAGAATTGATATGTGGTTAGTTTTTCTTTTTGCTAAGGCTTCCATAGTCATAATCGAGCTGATGTTGTAATTTTTATCGCCTAGGACTTTAAATACTAACGTGGCTTTATGAATTGCATAAGTTAAGCTATAGGGCCGGAAATGCGATAGTCGTATAAGTGGCGTTATGTGATTATGTGTTTATGTATATAGTGCGATAGTGCGTTTCCTATGGAGATATGTATACTCCGGATTATTTTCGCAACCGGTGGTGCATTCATTAATGAGACCGGTTTGTCGACGTGCATTTTGTTTTGTTGGAATGATCACCAATCGAGTTTGTGTTGATCTCTCATATTGAATTGTTTTGAGAGTGGCGTGGTGATTTTCCCGGATGTTTCCATGGCTTGTTTATGTCATCTTTTGACAAGAGCGATTCGGAGAATATGATTGATCTTGGTTGGTAGATTTACCATTGATTTTGTGTTTATTTTTCGCCTCGTATTTAGCGAGTGTAACGTCGCGTATCTGTGGCGTGAGAACGCATGAGTCCGTTCGAAGATCAAAGTCTATATCTCCATGTGTGAGCTTTGGATGAATAAGTTGAATTGAGCACCGGGACGGCGCTCCTTTAAGGTGGGTAGAATGTAACAACCCGAGTTTTAGGCCGACGATTATCTCGAGCCACAATTTATTTTCTACAATTGATATGGAATAATCATTTTTCGTTTTGGGCGATTTGATAAAAATTATTATTTTTGGCTATTTTGCAAGCCGTGTTTCAAATTCTATTCGTTTGAGCGTTTGAGAAAATTTGAATTTTTTTTATATTTTTGCTCCGAGAGCGAAATTATATTTATTTTAGTGTTTTATGGCTTTCCCCGAGTTTTTGTGAAAACCGTGTCTAAAGTCGTGTTTTACGTGATTTAACATTTTTTTTAAATGTTTTAAACTAAATAAAGTTTGACGGAA
>BQNB010084758.1:1979-12426 GCA_026074375.1 Tanacetum coccineum
TTTCTAGGAATATCATGCAAGCTTGTATTTAATTTCAAGAGACACCATGCACAAGTATAGATATAAACCAGAACACGTAACACGTAAATAACGAATCGAGTAACGACATTACGAAAAATTATGAAATTTTAAATATTGCTTAAAAACATAAAAACGCGGCTATTGTCAAAATACTACAACGTTTGGTGTCCCGGTTCACTCCCAGAGACGATTCTTAGATAATAACGAAACAACTTCTTGGCTAAACGGTAAAGCTAAATGAAACATTTAAAAATTCAATTTTCTACACGGAAACGGCTAATTTAATGAACGAAAATTCTTGGGTTGTCACAGACATTGGTTTAGGTAGGTAGTTTTATAGTCGCTTTTTAGTTATATTTTTCACTAAAGTTTGTTTTTGGCGATTAATAGGTAAGTGGTGATCATGCTTGGCAACAAAGTGAAATCTTGGTAGTTTGTCCAAGGTTAAGCAACCATCTCATACACCCACGAGGTTATTCTCTCATATGTCAGCAGTTTTGACTTTAGTGGTCTTATGTAAAGCTATAAAAACTTGTAACTTTATAATAACTAAACTGTGTTCATGCTCATTTTGCAGGACAATACGGAGCCATGTGATTGACACACATTGTAGTGTTATAAGTATTTGTTAAAGTTGACTCATGAAAGGTTGTGTTTTGAAATATGAATAGGATTAGGCTCGTATTCTTATCGGCGTGAGCAAGATAGACATGACCACAACGATTTTAGGATTCAAGCTAATGATTCTGGTATGCACTTTATTTCGTTCAACCAACTTCGTGGGGAGTGACTTGTTGTGCTATGGCAGTGGTTCTGCAATAGCGATGCTTCTGATCCTATAGCACCTTTGGAATTACCACACTCTTTGCATCCAGTTCGTTTTGTCTCCCAACCAGATGCATTAAAAGAGGTATCTTTTCAAGCCTACCACAATGGATCAGATTATCATCTTTCGGAACAACGACTGATGGTAAGCTTTTCTGATATTCCTATTTAGTAGTGATATCTTGAAGGTGTTCTTAGCTGTATACAATTATAATATGTGCACAAAGTTGACAAATATACCCATGATTTATCAACTACGTAATTCAAGGAAGCCTCAATAAGAGTTAGTGATTTTGGCAGCCTACAAAAAACTAGATTAGGACTTTAGGTGTTGGAAGACGTGATTTATGGTAAATTTTAAATAAAAATTTGGATTCCGACTTCTTTTCATATTAACTAGTGACTTTGAGTTTTGTGAAATACTGAAGGGCCGCATCCGGTTGGTTTGCCCATGAACCTAAATGGTATGAAGCTGATTATGGGAATTTTGCAGAGTGAGGCTCGGTCTGTTTCTACATTTGTCCAGTTTTTACAAAATCAGATAAACAATCGGATTATGAGCTCTTTGGTCGATATGGTAAGTTAGTGATATTCTGCAAATTCATTTCGTGCGTATATAACATTTTATTAACTACTTCAATATCAAATTTTCCAGTCGCAGAAGGATCAGTGTCATCCTGTATGGGGACTAGTGGAGAGCTATGCAGCGGGTAGAGATAAGAAGCTGATAGGCTCGAAGTTTGGGCGCAACATGTTAACACCGAGTAAATTGACCGACAATGATCTTATATTATTGATAATCTTTTCATCAATTACTGTATTTTTGTAATCTGTACTGATGAGGAGAAAGCACAATATCTAAGGCGAGAACTGCCTTGGAGAAAATCCAGCTGAGCATGCAAGAACTGCATTTGCTGTTGATCCTCGGATTGCTTTCTCGTTAGGTGCTAGATTTCCAACAAATACCGATCTAAAACACAGATTACTCAGTTGGTCCAGGTCATTGTTTGTTGATATTCAATAATTAAAATATATAGTTTTTATGTTATATTTTTATATACATTTTTTAATGTTGCAGACACATATCTTGGAGATCTGTAACATACCCGAGGTGACGAGACCGAAGAACGCAGTTGTAAGAAGTCAAAGTGGATCGACATGTTTGTGATGATTAGTGAAGAAATCAGACCCCAGATGAATTAGATAGATTATGGATTGGCTTTGTGTTTAATTTTTGTGAATGAAGTCAATATCTTAGCTTGGTGTTGCTACAGATTATTACATTTTAGTTCATCTGTGTATTAAAAATTGGTTTCAATTTTTTTTTGTTATATTGCTCATTTCAGTGACCACCAATTTGGTCTCTAAATGCAAGAAACAGTGACCATATATTCGTCATTAGCAGGTTTTATTTGTTTTGTATTTGACACGAGTGACCATTTATTTCGTCACTTATTGACATATGTAGTGACAACCAATTTGGTCTCTAAACTGAAGAAATAGTGACAAAATATTCGTCACTCATAGTTTTGTAGCAGTCGTCACTGTAACCCGTAAGTGACGACTATTTTCGTCACTAATTTGTGACGAATTCTAGTTTCGTCTCTAACTAAATTAGTGACGGAGCTATAGTGACGACTGGTGACGACTCTAGTTTTGGTCACCAACCGACTTTGTGACCAATTTTAATACTGTTAGTGACGAAAACTGTTCTGTCACTATAGGTGGTTTTTCTTGTAGTGAAAGACAAATATTCGTGAGAAAGATAAAAAGAAAACTTTTTTTTAAAAAGTTCTCGAAAAATTCTAAAAAAATTCTATTAAATCATGTATGTTGGTGCATAAAACTTTTGTAAAAGAAGTTTTTCTAATTTTGAGTTTTTATACGTTTTTTTAATGCGCAAAAAAAGAAATTTTGATGCACAAAAAAAATTTAATGCACAAAATTTTCGACTTGTTATAGTTTGATGCGCAATAAAATTTTGATGCAAAAAGTCAAAAGAAGTTGGGTACAAAAATGAATTTTTGATGCACAAAAAACCGATTTAATGCACAAACGTTTTTTTAATAAAAAAAATTCGGCAAAACTATCCACTTTTAGAAAAACTTCCTTTACAACTTTTTCATGCACCAACATACACGATCTTGTGGAATTTTTTCAGAATTTTTTGAGAACTTTTTTAAAAAAATAAATCTTTTTATCTTTCTCACGAATATTTGTCTTTTTATTTGATTTTTATCCTATATATATATATATATATATATACTAATCCGCTGATCGATATATATATATAGCTTCATTCAAACAAAAGTTACGTAATATGGAGTACTTTAATTCTCTTTTACATCGGGAATATAGCCCTTATCAATATATATCACGTACTCACTCCCAATAGTGCAGTAGTAAACTCATAACTACTCACAACATGTGTTTCAACTTTCAAGTCCTCTGTTCACGTACAAACGTGGCGGATCTGCATGTTAATATTCATACAAATGTAATTACATTTGGCTACAAAAACTATACGTGTTGAAAAGTAAGACAAACTTTGGCTGGTAATGGTAACTCCTGAAATTATTTCGCCACCAAGTACTCACAATCACACAATATATAAACTCCACTTCTATACAATAATATACCATCATTTGTATCTTGAGTATAAACAATGCCTCCTGCTATTCTCACTTCACCGATAGTTTCACCCCCAAAAGAAACAAACCCTTTTGTATTTGATGCTTCAATCCTAAAAAACGAAACTAATATACCTTCACAATTTGTGTGGCCAGACCATGAAAAGCCACAACTTAAACCATCACCACCACTTAATGTTCCAACCATTGACCTACAAGCCTTTTTTTCTGGTGGACCACATGCCATATCCAATGCGATTCATTTAGTCAATGATGCATGCAAAGACCATGGTTTCTTTCAAGTTTCTAATCATGGTGTTGATTCGAATTTGATTGACTTGCAACTTTATTTTTCATCTAGTTATGATTTTAAGCTAGTTTTAACATTATTGTTGATATATATAGGAAGGTTTGTCAGGAAAACACTCGTGACCAAAGCACGATAACCACACAACGTGACCTTAGCACGATGTGAACCAATAAAGTGACCCTAGCACGCAGAAAAACAAAAAAAAAAGACGAGGAAAGTGAATATTACATATTAGGGTTTTGGTGGGATAATTTAGGGTTCGTGATTGAGGATTGGTAGGTCCATGTGGGATGGTAAATCTGTTAGAACTAGTTATTATGTCTGTGCACGCACGAGATTTTTTCTAATTTTTTAAATTAATGTATATTTATACATTGTATTATACGAAGAAGAAAGCTCAACTATGTGTGGTTATAATGTGCGTGCACGTAATTTACACATATAAATTAAATTTATTTTTTGTTTAATACCATAGTCAATCTAAATTCAATCGTTTCGTCTGTTTCTTTTGTAAAATCCATTTGCATTGCATGCACATTTGTGTAGCCCTGGTTATAAGTAGGTGGTCATCAAATGGGGATAACTGCAACCAAATGTACAAATCAAAAAAATTAAATCGATTGATGCATTTCTTTTAATCTATATTTTATTCACCCCAAAATATACATTAACTACCAACTATTTTGTGGGTAGATTGCATTCCAAGTATGTGTCATTGGTTTAATTTTATATCGGCAAAAGAATAAATTTTATCAAAAGGATGAGAATAAAAGTAGACCTTACAAATAGAATTGGTGCTTAAGTTTGTTTATATTATCCACCCCGTTTAAATATTACTCAAGAGTGGCTTTCTATGCAACTTCAGTTTGTTGTTGCCGAACGTCATCATAAGAAGAAATGTTGGCCTCCATCTTCGATATCGTATCACCTAAAACAATAAACGATGATAAACTACAACAAACTATATCTAATTCACTCTATAATCTATAGAGTTTCGCTTTGTTTTCTTGAACTTTTTTTTGTTGCAATCATTTTCACAAAAACCAATTAATCCACACATACGCAAATACTCTAACAGTAACACGTCTCAGACACATGGTGTGTTTCCATAACATAATAGACTCTATTCAAAAAGCATAGCCAAACAACCTGATAAAGTTGTGACAGATATATAATTGATCATGTGAAATTTACAACTCAATAAATTTTTAAAGGAAAATTTGCATTGTTTTAGTGGACATTATCTTTGTTGTAAGAATTTATTTTTTCATCCAAAATTTGATTAACACATGACCTTTTTATTGAGAGATATATAGTGTGGCTTTGACTCTTTTTAAGCATACTGGCCTTGACCTTTTAACATCATAATGAGTTATAAAAAAACATTTTCTTATATGTCATAAATGTTCCACTGACCTCAAACATGAATCCTTTCAACTTTCGCCATCACTACCCATCCCGGGTTTAGTATACCCTTCCGTCATAGTTTTTTAAATAAAGATATCAGATTTTGTTTAACTTTCTTTCTCAACTGCTTTCTGCTTCCACTCCCTTGTAGCTGCATCTTCAACTCTGCTATGAAGTTGTCGAGTACTTCCTGATCAGTCACTATATTCCTGGTTCTTTTGTGACTATTGTACCTGATGTTCTCTATTTTTGTCACAATGGAAGACATATATACAAGGCTTTTCTTTCATTTTGTCTCTTGCCTTAAAGCTATGTGGAGGACACCATTCCTTTGATGCAGGTAATGTAACTGTTAATCATTCAGCGGTTTATGTTCATTTTTCTTCTAATTGCTGCCTCTAATTTTCTTTATGTTTCAGAGTTTTAGTGAATCAAGCGATTTGTTCCAAATCTACGCTTAAATAATATCCTGCCCATCAATCCATAATTTGAATTTACTAATCATAGTCACCCAACTACGGGGTTTTGAAAGTGGCATTCTGAAAATGACTATATGATACTGAATGACAATCAGCTCAAATAAGACGGAGAACAGAAAAAGTGATCGGAAATGCTTCTGCTATTTAAAGTTGCAAAATCAGATGCTGAGTGTTCATTAAAGAAAGTTTTGTGAAAAATAAGACTTTTTACAGATATGGAAATAGAAGTCTTTCGAATTAGGTTTTATATAGAAACAACTAAAGTACTTATAACCTTATTTTTACCTAGGATAGATCGGTTTTGTATCACCATAATATAATTCTATCACCCCTAAACAATCAATAGCATACCAAAACAATACAAGCACTGATTATAATAACTTCAAGTTGGCTTGCAATCAGTTTCCGAGAAACGCAAACCCGCAATCACACCAATCGCCTTAATCCACTTTTATAATAGAAAGAACAACAGATCAAACTGAATAAGTCAGACCAGTTTTTGTAAGGGTGTTAATTGTATCAAAAAATCTTCGGCCCGTCTGTAATATCTACCGCGAAACATGATAATATTTTTAAATTATGTATATTCACCCACAATTACCACCATTACTCTCGCAAGCAAATGCTCCTCGAGCCTTATCACAAGAAACTTACATCAGTTTTTCATAGAAAAATAATGGAAAAGGTGAGCAGTGTTTAAGAGAAATGGTGGTGGAATCTTCCATGCATGTGCATGTTTTGAACAACAAACCACCAAACGCTCTCACAAACACCAGCCGAACACATAATTTTCTATTCCGAAAACCAATCTTCTTCTAAATGCCTGACTTGCTCAGGTGTTCCAAGAGAGCATCTCAACGGTACCAAAATATTCATCAAACTTAATTCAATCTCTACAGCAATTAATGAATTGGAGAGTTACTAAAAACCCTAAAAATAAGGTTTAGACTGAGCTAAGCCACCAATTGTATAAGATTTTAAAAAGAAAAAAATCTGGAAATTTTAATTTGAGTAAAATGTTAAGGAGGATACTTTGTCTTAGGTGTTTGCATTAATATCTAAATATTGTACATGCCAAAAGAGCTAATTTTAGATAGAGGCCTAAATGGAGTTCCTAGATTTGAACCGTGGGCAAATTCACGGTAATGGGGCTCTGCAAAAGTTCTAAGCAAAGTGCAGCTTCGTAATAAAAGTTGGCAATTACATAAAAATTTGCATGACATTTTCCACAGTGTTTTTCTAAAATGCATACACTAAAACACGAGTCTCAAATCTTTATAATCCACATAAAAATAAGTTAATCCATGAGGCAATCTTCTAATAAATAATTCTAACCTCATATCTGCTTTTACTTTTTAAAGTCCCTTAAGACTTAATATTGTGTGTATAACGTTTCTCTTTTCAGATTGGCATGTAAGGACTTTAATCTCTTATAATAGCCAGCAAGAGTGAAGCTTCACCACATCGTCCATAATCCACACATCTTTAAGAACATAAACCAAACAACATCATTTTTTAAAATACGGGAATACCTTTTAACTTATCAATCTTAATGATGAGTTTTACTTTTTTTTACAGAAATAATGTGAAACTAACCACACCATGGAGCTGGTGTGAATAAATAGTAAGTTTATCCCTTTTCTTTTCTTGGTTCGAGTGTGAGTACAGAAATACCCCTGAATCATATAATTGCAATCAAATAGCGCGCGAGCCAGTTCTAACAATTTGTTTGAAACATAACACAATAGATCAACTAATGGTTCATATAACAGTTAGTAAGTGAAATTAACTAGAGTCGAGTAAGATCGTTGATTGATTCAAACCAGAAAACATATCTTTTCGTCATCAAAAAACCTATAAAAATTGATATGGATGAGTCCCTATAAAATTTAACAGTGAAAAATTTGTTAGTTTTTCGAGCGCTCAATATATGGATCAAAACTAATATATATTCTTTTCTAGTAAGAAATATTTGTGTAGCCTATCTAATGAAACTACGACAATCCAGTAAAAAATCGTTTCTATGATAATTGGCAGGTCTGACCCATTTGGTCCGATTTGCGGATAGTAATAATTTATTTCAAATGGGTCCAAAGGGTACTAAAAAATAAATTGTCTAAAAAGAAAAATGGGACAAATCTCCGATGGTCTGACACAGGCGACAATGTTATAGAGTAATAATTGCAGTTCATGGTCCCAATTAACTTTACAAAGTTTACTGATGTCTAAACTACCATTGTCTAAAACAAATTTATACCCATAGAGTTCGCGTAACCATGCGGTCAAAGGATCCTAAGAGCGCACACACACACACAGGAGTCTCCTTGAGAACCCATTGGCCTGACTACAGCATGGCTAAGTAATTGGGATGTCAGGGTAAATTTCGTCAAACTTGTTCACGTTCAACTATTGTCGAGAAACTTTATTAATGGTCTGACTCAGATCTTTAATCTTTTCGCTTACATGAACATAGAGACCTAGCAAGGGAAACCGTGAGGAAAACCTTGAGTTACTTCAGAACGGAAAATATATCACAATCATTACTAACACACTTCCAAAGAAGACATGCAAAAAATATTAGTTGCGGGCTCACATAGCTGATTAAGATTGGTTTATCATGTGGTGGCTGGGACAATTAAGAAGTGGCAAGCACTTTCAGGAAAACTTCTACTGCAGTAATTGACTATTCACTTAAAGTCCCTAAATCCTAACAGTTGGACATCATTCGCCTAAATAATATAAAAAAGATGAGGATTCTATGACTAAATAGTGAGTTGTCAGAATGGTAAGTAACATTGACCTGGTAAAAGAGTGTGTAGTTTAAGTACTCCAATCGCTAAACATAAAAACTCCTAAACCGTTGTATATAACAACTGTTACGATAATCTATATACATCAAGTTTTAATTCACATAACACAAAATATAATTCAATCAAAAAAATTTACAAATCAAACAATCAAACACTAATATTAACAAAATTTAAAATTCCGTTTATACATATACTCAATAACTCATATGTAATCAATTTCATCAAATATAGAAATATAAATAAATAAATTTACATGTTTAACAATCAAACACAAATACTAACAATTAAAGTTATTGCCAACATGAGTTCTGGGAATTAGGGTTCTCAACTGAGAGATGGAGGTGTAAAGATTCCTGGGTTAAACAGGGGAATCAAGAACATGGGGTTTAATCAATTATCGCTTGAATTGTTTTGATTTAGGGTTTTGGTGTATCAGGTTAGTGAAGGAGAAGAAGAACACCGTGTGAAAATTGAGAATATATATATGTTATCTTTTTATTTTCTGAATTTATATTTTCTCAATTTACATTTGAGACACAAAAGTTTCAAAAGTAACATCCGCTTATTTAACCTTTTTTTATTTTAATTTTTGACACTTATAGTTTTTCTTATTCTTTATTGAATTGATCACATCTGAATACATAAAAAAGAATTTGTAGATTTTTTTTGCCAAATTTAGATATATTTAAGCTTTTTTATTAAAATATTTTTTAAAAAAATATTACTAAATAAAGTATGATTTGATTTTTTTGAAATACGAATATCCCACTTGACGTTTTCATTTACTAAATAAAAGATAACAAGAAAACAATGAAGAAAAACTGACGAGAAGAGCTATTTTCAACTTTTAAATTGTCATGTGGTTGATACTTCTTTACAATCTCCTACGAACTATTCATATCCACAGTTACTCAAGACCTTTGGTCTAGTGTATATGAGTTTGTGTTCTAGGTGAAATAGGATATGATAAAATTGCCAGTTTAATAAAAGAAAATATTCATATCCACATTCATATCATACATAATCATTTTTATATCTGTGTGGTAAGTTTATTTTTTAAAGACAGTGTGACTATTCATATCATAAAGTTATCTCATCATCAGATATTGTCATTCATGTGGTATTACTAAAAGATATTTGTATTAAAATATAAATAATAATGTCAGCATCATATTAAGCTATTGGTGGTAAAGATTCAATAGATTCCAGAATATATGTGTCCCACACACGTATGACCACTGATAAATAGCAATAAGAGTATTGGTTGCCTTAAATTATGGCTTGAGCCATTTTTGAAAACACCAATTGATGGCACGAGATTCACACCGCACCTGGCGTTTTCGAGTACTGAGCCACCATCACCACACCAAATGGTCACGGAAAACGCCAAATGATGGCACGAGACCCACACCGTGAGTCGCATTTTCACGTATGTTTCTCGTGTTATGGGAAAACGCCAAAAGTTAGGGTACTTGACGTCACCAGAAATGTGATGTTATGAATGGAGTGACGTTTTTGGTGTTATGGGGTATTATGGTGTTATGGGAAAAAATGCTGATGTGGCAACATTTTTCCCATAACACCAGATCATAGCACCATAGGTACCCAATGCACTAATAATGGTCAAAAAAATCAAAATCAATGGACGGTATTAGAAGGATAGTCTCATCATTATCTATACAGTACAATCATCAGGCGCATGGGCCGCACACTTGGGCTCGCGCTTGGGTTTGGGTTCGCAGGTCGCTTGAGCTATAGCTTAGGCTTTTTTTTCTTTTCAGAATGGGTTTTAACATATTTTTATTTGGCCGGTCAAATATTGATTAAGCCCGTCTTAGCTATTTTTCACTATATACATAGCAAGCCGTTATTCAGTGGGTCACAACAAGTATCAAATAACCGTAAAACGACACAATACGCAAACATCCCGCCGCAAAGCGCGGGTTCGCAGACCTTGTTTACATA
>BQNB010084758.1:12521-25043 GCA_026074375.1 Tanacetum coccineum
TATTACTTGTTTGTTGTGCTATGACGTTGCACCCCAAATTGTTACCGTTCCGCTGCCGTCAGAATTTTGGGGGTGTGACAGTTTGTACATACCTTAAGTGATTTACATTCGAAATGAAAATTTACGATTAATAATTTGTAAACGTTTATTTTTATCATAAACATTTTTATATTTTGTTATCTTTAAAACATCGAGAGGTCGAAAAATATAAATAACGTTTTTAGACATTATTTGTATTAACAATCTCCCATTTTTTAATGATGACAATATATAAACTCATTTTATATAAAAATAAAGTTTTTAAATTATTAATGAGTTTTGATCCATTTCTCCCCTTTTTTGTCGAAGTCAAAAGGATGATCGTCGAAGTGTAGAGAGAAAGAAATCAACGATGCCAAGACTCCCCTTGATGTATGCTCCCCCTCGTTTGGGGTACCAAGGGATCGATCTTATGAGATTCTTGCTACAAAACAAAGTGAGAAGTACAAGTGCAAGAGTATATTCCCAACTAGTAGCAGTATAGCAATTCATGCAAGTAAACCATAAAGTAGTTTCATTCAATACTTAAGAAACTCATACAAGAAGCAATACTAACTAAGATGATATAGATTCATACTCCAATGGTATGTATATTACAAGATCAAGTAGATAACCATAAAATAAAGACATATTAAAATATAAAGCTAGACTAGTGGAGTCTTGAAATCTAAAAGATGCCATAAGCAAAAGATGGATGACCGATTATTTTAAGAAATTAAACATATTAGAATGTTTAATTATGGTAGGTTGACAAGGGTGAGGTAGGTGGGTCATGGTTTGGCGGGGTGCTAGTTTGAGGTATGAGACGGGTGAGAAGAAATTAAATGAAGTTGATCTCATTTCTCAAAGAGTAGAAGTGATTTGGAGTGTACCTACAACAATGACAAAAGCTTGAGTGAAATTCAACTTGAGCATTGGTAGGGGGATGGATCAAGGGTGATGGGGGTGAAGGTGGTGCATGAGAATAGGCATTAGGTGAGTGTTGAGGTTAAGATTCAAGAATGGAAGAGATATTGTGAAGTTGATTAAGCATTTGGTCTCTAAATGGAGTGTGGGAAGGTGGTGAAGGATATTGAGGATTGATTCTTGGAGGAAGTGAAGGTGAGACATTTTGAGAAGAAGGTAAAGATTTTGGTGTGAGTGTTGTTCCCCTCCAAACTTGTCTTACCGAGATTCTAGGTTTCCTAGAGAAATTTGGAGGAGGGTTTGAGCAAGACATTGATGATGAAAGTTAAGAGGATAGAGAAGATGAAGAAGGTGATGGTGAAGTGTGATAGTTGTGTGATTTAAATAATGGAAGAGATGTGATAGAATGGCAAATCATGGCTTGGATAGAAAAAGATGCAAAGGATAGTTTAGCTAAAGAGAGAAGTGCCAGCTTGAAGTTATAGGTAGAAGGGTCAAAGGTACAGAAAAAGAGGCAAGACTGCAAAATTCGTTCCCTCATGTTGGCGGTCCCATAAAGGGGTTGGCGGTCCCATATATATTTGGGGACTGCCCAACTTTTATGGGGGCCGTTTTTTGGAGAACAAAATTTTCTAGTTTTGACCATCTTTTTGTCTAGTGGCAGTAGCATCTTCTAAATTCAAGGTTCAACCAGTCCTAACTTAATAATAGAGTTGCAAGGCTAAACATGCATCTTCTATCTAAGCATATAATGATCAAGCATGCATGGAGTTTTCACATAGTCAATAAGTTCACATAATGATAAGCTAAGAAATTGTTGATGATAAAATTGAAAGGATTGCCCAAGGTACTTGTGATTGCCTTCTACAACTATAAATCCTAAGAAATAGATAAATGTTAAAGTATATTTCATTTAAAAATATAAGTAATAGTACTAATAGAAGATAGCTAAAATATTTCAAGCATTAAGTTTTTGATGTACCCTCGCTTTTTACAAATGATTTTGGAAATACAAACTGAAAGCAAACACCCTTATTTGGCTGTGGCCTTGACCAAAAAGATTTTTGGAAACATGAAAAGGGGTTTTAGGGGGGTACCAAGACCTTTATTGCCTGCTATGTTGCCTGTTGTTGCTCAAAATGCAGGTCAAGCAGATCAAGCTGGAACTCAATCTCAACCATCATCCTCTACAGTTCCACCACCACCTACATCTCAACCTGCACCACCTGAAACCACCACCATTCCACCTACACCTATAACTGAACCAACATCTGAACCTTCATCACCTCCTACTGCACCTGAACATGAAACCATGGAACACCACTTTGAGCAACCATCACCTGAACACCAACAATCTTCACCTAGACAAGCATCTGACATTCCACAAACCCAGGCTCCTACTCATACTCATGAGGCAGAACCAGGGCACATGTCAGTAGATGATCTTGTTCAACTGGTTCCACAGTTAATGACCAGGATTGAAAGCTTGGAGAAGGATCTCAAGCAGACTAAGCAAACTATGGGGAATGCAATAGTGAAGTTGGTGAAGAAAGTTAAGAAAATGGAAAAGATTCTCAAGAGCAGACGAGTGGTTCTCACTGATTCAGAAGATGAGGATGCTGAAAATTCTTCCAAACAGGGGAGGAATTTACAAAAAGATGAATCAGAAGTTTTTGAGACTCCCAAACAAGGCAAATCTTCAGGAGAAACAGATATTAGTCCTCAAGGTTTAGAAGCAGCTGAAACTCTAGCTGAAGTCCTTAGTCAAATCAAGACCAAGAGGAGAAATGTTAAAACTGGAGTAAGGAGGAGACTGGATGCTGAAGATGTTAGTACTGGTTTCGAAGATGTTAGTACTGGTTTCACAGATATTAAGTCTGCTAGTGAAAAAGTTAGTTCTGGTGGTGAACATGTTAGTCAAAGAGAAGGAAAGGCAGTACTTGAAGAGACTCCTCGTGTCAGTCTCTCAGGTTGAAAACCCCCCATCTTATTAGACAACGTATATAGCATAGGTTTAACTAGTAGATAGACTAATTAAAATACTGATAGAATTTAGGATTAATGTTACACTCTTAGTGTTCGACACCCTACTTACCGCGAACTCCATCTTGACCGGGTACACTGCTCGTTAAAGTGTTGTTTTAGGTTTGTCGGCTAAATATAAATTTAAAACTTGATAATCAAATAATTGACCCTACACGACAGCACATCAGCAGTCCTATATATATTTGGGGGCCGCCCATGCTTTATGGGGGCCGTTTTCTAGAGAACAAGATTTTCCAGTTTTGACCCTCTTTTTGTTTAGTGGCAGAAGCATCTTCTAAATTCAAGGATCAACTAGTCATATCTTAATAATGTAGTTTCAAGGCTAAACATACATCTTCTAACTAAGCAAATAGTGATCAAACATGCATGGAATTTCCACATAGTCAAGTTCACATAATAATAATAAGCAAATAAGTTATTGGATGATAAAATTGAAAGGATCACCCAAGGCACTTGTGATTGCCTTCTACAACTACAAATCCTAAGAGATAGATAAATGTTAAAGTACAGTGCATTTAAAGATATAAGTAATAGTACTAATAGAAGATAGCTAAAATATTCCAAGCATTGTTTATTTCTTGTTTCCTTTCATCATGTCCTTTAGAGCTTTTCTGATTGACCTTAACCCTTTTTTGGTGTTCATCTCGATGTTGAATTTGGTGGTTTATGATTTCGGTTTGGTATAAGTTTAAAGATTGACTTTCATGGGGTAGGTTTTCAACGACTCTAGGGACAACATTTGACAAAGAGTTAATGAGTTGAGGTAATAAAGGAGTGCTAGAATGAGAAGATTCTTCATCATTTTCATCTAAGTGATGAGATGGGGATGAATGATTAAGAGCGGTGGAGGAAGAGCTAGGATTTGAGTCACGACATCTTTTCGTGCCATGATTCGATCGTGTCTTTCGCTCGTAATAAGGAGAGATGGGATGCATGACTCGATCATACAAGATGTAACGATCAATTGCTAACTCGGGAAAATTAGACACGACATGATTGAACAATCTAGTTAGAAGCATTCCATAAGGTAAGAGTTCTTTAGGTTTGTTTCGAGTTCTTTCCATTCGTTTGAGAATGAAGAATGCTAGATTGTATTAAGTGGAGGTTTCGATGCAATAAAGCATATGACAAAGACACGCGGGGACATGATCCCGATGACCTCCTAGACACAACAAATTTTCATGAATGATTTCAACCCACGATTTCATGTGGTTTTGAATTTCGCGAGTTAAGATTTCGTTTTCATTTACCACAACAGTTTTCTTATTATGAGTACGAGTTACTTGACCTTGTCGAGGAGTTTGAATAAGAGACTTTATGACACTTGGAGAAGGAAGTGGTTTTGTAACGACCCTTTGACGAAGTACTTATTGCTAAGTAGTCAAGTGACCACATGTCGGTGTATGAGACGTGGCCTTTAAACGGAATTTTCAAGATATGACTGAACTCTTCGACAGTGAGGGAAAATGACTTATTTTGAATGACAAAGTTGACAACAAAGTGTCCTTCAAAATCATAGTCAAATGTAAGTTGGCTATAAAACTCAAGAACAAAGCGAGGAACAATATGTTCATTTATGTTCACCAAACATTCAAAACCAATTAACTCAAATTTGGCAATAAGATGACCCATGTTTTCAAAATTTTGACTTACCACCTGACCCTCATGAAAGTACCGTTTTCAAGACTTGCAATGGTGTTTTATAATAGTTGATTGAATTCATTTGATATGAGTGGAATGTAGTTGCAGGTATTTTGGTGATCTAGTCTGGTAATTCGAGGCATTGCCACCTAAAATAAAAACAACCAAAATCATATTTTATTATCTTATACATGTATTGTTATTTTGAACTCGTGCCTAGTGTGTGCCTACATGTAACAAATGTGGAGTAATGATTAACTCGACCTATAAATAAAACCTAAGAGTTAACCCAAACGCTCCTTAATTTGATTTTGCTCATCTAAACATGTCGAAAAATACATATGAATAATGTATCTCGAATTTTGTTCATGAGATCATTATGCATTTATGCAAAAATGTTTTTAGAGTGTATTAACAATACATAAGAACAATTTTATTGTGTTCCTAACGTGAGTGATTTTGAAAATAAATTTGGGGTTTTGTGCGAAAACATTTTTTGACAAACACACTTCAATCTTGCAAATCCTATTATCCACGGGAAGCATATTAGTTATACATTGTGTTATTATAGTCCTAATTGCACATAAACACAAGAAAAATGAAAATCCCTAATTTTGAATTCTTGTTCAACATAAACCCTTGACACAAATTAGAAAGAAAATAGATGAAATGACTTACAATTAATGATCTTTGTGGTGTTAGGATTGATTATTAATGTTGATTTGATCTTCAATTAGTGTTATGATGGTTGATTTTAAGTTTTGGTGGTTTTTGGGTCGTGGATCGTCAATGGTGGAAGAGAGGGAGTGTTTGTTTTTGTGTTTTAGAAAAATGAAGTTGACAGACATAATGTTTCACTGGTGGCGGTCCCATATCGATATGGGGGCCGCCCTTAGCTGAGGGATTTTGGACTGAATTTTGACAAAAACTTTACAAATAGGAGTGACGTTTTAATTAGCGTTTCGCGAATTAAAAATGCTCAAAGTACTTCGGATGAAGTATTTAAGTTTTCACGACACGGAGTGGAACACGGACTAGAATCGAGATAGAAGAAAGAGAAAATGATTTATGGAATGTGTTCCATCATTCCTAAACCAAGACGTAGATAGTTAAACGATTCATGTTTGAGGGTTTTAGTAAGAATGTCGGCGATATTGTCAACGGACGGCACTTTTTCGATTGAGATATGTCCTTTCTGGACATTATCATGAAGAAAGTGATGACGTATTTCTATGTGTTTAGTACTACTCATATTATTATAGTGTCCTAATTTCCTTTCTACCAGCCTTTTGATGTGGTGTGCATGGAGCCGAGAATAGTTTTGTGTACTAACCATTGGCATTAAAAAATTCTCTAAAATTGCACTTCATTATCAAATTCTCTACGGTGGTCGGTTCTTATTGACAATATTGTACTTCTAATTGGATTTTGAATTTCTTACTAATATTTCGAATTGTTCGAAGGTGTCGGTTTTATCATTAAAGAATCTTAGTCCAAGTATACCTAGAGTAGTAATCTTACTAGACTAAGGTGGAGCGGTTTTCTCCTTAACTCGCGTACGTCGGATGAACGAAGAGATCCTTATGAGGAGTTCCTAAGCATCTAGTCGTTGAGGACTATATTCTTAGCTTTGTAACTAGCGTGAGCTTGTTTTCCAATTTTACAAGCATCACATAAGTGTTGATCAAACTTAAGCTTAGGTAAGTTTCTAACTAATTACTTAGATGCTAACGATTGAATGAGATGCATATTAGCGTGACCTAATCTACTATGCCAGAACGTGGAGTTTTCATCAATCGTTTCAAGACAAATTTTGTCTTTTGACTTATTTCATAATTTACTCAATATATAGCCTTTCTTCCTATACCTCTACCTATACACCTTACCATCCTTAGTGATTTCCACTATCATGTTTAGAAAGTTACTTAACTTATGATCACATTTTTGTCCTACACTAGCAAGTTAATCTTAAGTTATCACGTGTTTTAATTATCTATTTTGAGAGAGTCATTCTAAATCGTACCTTTGCCAATGAGTTTACGCCTCTAGATTACAACCAAAAATAACATTACCTCTGTTGTATGTCTTGTAGGTGGATAAGAGCTTTTGGTTACCCGTCATGTGTTTAGAGCATCCACTATCTTTTATCCAATCATTGGGTTCCAAGTCGACTCCAAGGAATATTATTTTTTATAGACATATAACTTAAAACATTTGTCCCAATGTCTCATGGTCCAAAGTTGTTAGTGCTAAACATCCTTTGCATTTGATGCAATTGATTGGGATGTGGAAATGGAAGACACATTTCCCATGGCATGTAACTTTAACGTTGGAAGTTGTTCCAAGTTACAGGAAAACCATGAGGTTGGTTTTGTCGACCAACATTTTTTTTTGGTTGCGGTGTCTTAGAACGAGGATAATTATTATTGACTCTTCTAGGTGGTGGAGTTTTTTTTATCTAAAGTTTGGTTTTGAAAATCCAACTCTGGGTTTTAACGATGGCTTATAAAATTGTTTAACTTCATTATCACTAGCAACATAAACTTTGACTTTGTTTACCATTATATGTTTTGGTCTAGGACCTAAAATGGATTTTTGAAAAGATACAGATTTTTCAAAACTTGGTGAACAGACTGGCGGTTCCATAATTACTTTAGGGGCCGCCACTGCTATATGGGGGCCGCCTTTATTTAAGGGACCTCCACCAGGAGACGTTTCTTTCAGAGATTTTACAAATTTTATTTTCTTAGTTCCACTAGATGATGCTTCAAATGAATGGAATCCCAAACCTAATTTATCTCCAAAGGGTTTTTGATTACTTAACATTTCATTTAAGCAATGTGTACTCTTTGTCGGCGATATTGTCGACGGACGACACTTTTTCGATTGAGATATGTCCTTTTTGGACATTATCACAAAGAAAGTGGTGACGTATTTCTATGTGTTTAGTACGAGAGTGTTGCACCGGGTTTTTGCTAAGGTCAATCACGCCTTTGTTCTCGCACATGATCGGCACGTCTTTGAGTCGAATGTCGTAGTCGATAAGAGCTTGTTTCATCCATAGTTCTTGTTGGCATGCCTTTCTGGCGCTTACGTATTTGGCTTCGGTAGTGGATATAGCAAGAGCGGTTTGTTTCTTCAAGAACCAAGATGTCAAACAACATCCTGTGAACTCACAAATACCGCTAGTGCTTTTTCTGTCCACATAATCTCCCGCATGATTAGAGTCGGCATATACTATGGTTTCTATGCCGGTCCCCTTAGGATACCATAATCCTAAGTGCATAGTGCCTTTAATGTATCGGAAGATACGCTTAACCGCTTTAAAGTGAGAGGTTTTGGGAGCCTCTTGGAAGCGGGCACAAAGGCAGACACTAAACATGATATCGGGCCTACTTGTCGTTACGTATAATAAACTACATATCATGCCTCGATAATTGGTACTATCTATTGACTCACACTCGTCGTCTTTCGTGAGTTTAATATCAGAGGACATGGGGGTTTTCATTGGTTTAGAATCTTCTAAGCCAAATTTCTTAAGCATTTCTTTAATATATTTAGATTGATTAAAGAAGATATCATCTTCCATTTGTTTTATTTGTAATCCAAGGAAGAAGTTAAGTTCACCCATCATGCTCATCTCAAACTCGTCATGCATGATTTTGGCAAATTCATCACACATGTCTTGACAAGTCGAACCGAATATAATGTCGTCGACATATATTTGAACGATGATGAGATTTGAACTTTTCTTCTTAGTAAAAAGTGTGTTATCTACCATTCCCATTTTATACTCATGTTTAATAAGGAAAGTTGTTAATCTATCATACCAAGCTTTGGGTGCTTGTTTAAGACCATATAAAACTTTATTTAGTTTATAAACATGATCCGGTTTTTCAAAATCAATGAATCATGGATGTTGTGCCACGTATACCTCCTCATTGATAAAACCGTTCAGGAATGCACTTTTTACATCCATTTGGAATAGCTTAAAATCTAAAGCACAAGCATAAGTTAATAGTATCCTAATAGACTCAAGTCTAGCAACTAGGGCATAAGTTTCATCATAATCGATGCCCTCTTGTTGATTATAGCCTTGAGCAACTAACCTAGCCTTATTTCGAGAAACGACACCATTCTCGTCTAACTTATTTCTAAACACCCACTTAGTTCCTATGATTGTCATATTCCTAGGTTGTGGAACTAACTCCCAAACATCGTTAGCAATGAATTGATTTAATTCTTCTTGCATAGCGACTATCCAACTTTCATCCATTAAGGCTTCGTTTACGTTCTTAGGTTCTATAGTTGATATAAAACAAAAGAAGTTACTTTGGTTTTGGGCTTGTGACCTAAGGGTTCTTTGATTAAGGTTTCCTATGACATTTTCTAATGGATGGTTCTTAGATTCCTTAATATTGACTACTTCATCAATTCCTAAAGTGTCATCCTCAATGTCATTTTTTTAAGTTTTTCTTTTCGGTAACCCTAATTTCTTCTTCTTTATCAAAGTCATCATCCACCAAGGGTGATGTCTTAGAGGGTGGAGGAGTTTCATCGAATGTCACGTTGAGTGATTCTTTGATTTTCCTAGTGTGTTTATTAAGGATGATGTAGGCTTTACTATTTTAGGAGTAACCTAAAAAGACACCTTCGTATGACTTTGGGTCAAACTTAGTAAGGTAGTCTTTAGTATTTAAAATGAAGCACTTGCTTCCAAACACCTTAAAGTAGAAAAGAGTAGATTTCCTACCTCTCAAGAGATCATAAGATATTTTACCTAGGATGGCTCTAATTAGGATTCGGTTGAGAATGTATGTTGAAGTATCTACGGCGTTACACCAAAACTTTTGTGGTAACGATTGTTCATTCAACATAGTCCTACTCATTTCTTGAAGTGTCCTATTTTTCCTTTCAACCACGCCATTTGATTGAGGAGTGCGTGGAGCCGAGAAGTTATGTGTAATACCATTGGCATTACAAAATTCTCCAAATTGCACTTCATAATCAAATTCCCTACCGTGGTCGGTTCTTATTGACACTATTGTACATCCTAATTGGTTTTGAATTTTCTTACTAAATATTTTGAATTGAAGAAGGATTCGGTATTATCCTTAAGGAATCTAGTCCAAGTATACCTAGAGTAGTCATATACTATGACTAAGGTGTAGTGGTTTCCTCTGTAACTCCGTACGGCGGATGGACCGAAGAGATCCATATGAAGGAGTTCTAAGCATCTAGTCGTTGAGACCATATTCTTAGCTTTGTGACCAGCGTGAGCTTGTTTTCCAATTTTGCAAGCATCACAAAAGTGTTGATCAAACTTAAGCTTAGGTAAGTTTCTAACTAAATCCTTAGATGCTAACGATTGAATGAGACGCATATTAGCGTGACCTAATCTCCTATGCCACAATGTGGAGTTCTCATCAATCGTTGCAAGACAAATTTTGTCTTTTGGCTTATTTCTTAATTTCATCACATATAAGCCTTTCTTCATAATACATCTACCTATAACCTTACCGTCCTTAGTAATTTCACTATCATGTTCAGAGAAAGTTACTCTACACTTATTATCACATATTTGTCCCACACTTAGCAAGTTAAATCTTAAGTTATCAACATGTTCTACATTATCTATATTGAGGAAGTCATTAGAAATCGTACATTTGCCAATGATGTTACCGCGAAGATTACTACCAAAAATGATGTTACCTCTGTTGTATGCCTTGTAAGTGGAGAAGAGATTTCAGTTACCCATCATGTGTTTAGAGCATCCGCTATCTTTTATCCACTCATCGGGTTCCAAGTCGACTACAAGGTATATCTCATTTGACGCTTGAGCTACGAGACACGTTTCGTCTTCAATCTTTTCATCATCTTCTTTACCGCTATCACTCCAAGAACCTCTAACGAATGCTCTTTGGTTCTTGTCTTTCGGTGGTTTTGGACATTCTCCAATAAGATGATTTGGATCACCGCATCTAAAACATTTTCTATCACTTTTACCGTTCTTGTCATCTCGGCTTCTTTGGAACGTCTTTTTGTCGTTCCTATGTTGTCTCACGAATCTTCCTCTTCTTTTGAAGAACTTCTTGAAGTCTCTCACCGCCATGGCGTACTCTTCGTCTTCACTTCCGAAAGTCGAACACTCCTCATCACTAGATTCCTTCTTGGCCTTTAAAGCAAGAGATCTCCTTTCTCCTTTAGCTTTGACTATTTCAGAATCTTTCTTGATGATCATTTCATGAACTTTGAGGTTCCCGATAAGTTCATCAAGAGATAGTGATGTTAAGTCTTTCGACTCTTCAATCGCCGTGACCTTTGCTCTCCATTTAAGATGTAGAGCCCTAAGAAACTTCCTAACATAATTCTTGCTAGAATAACCTTCATCAAGAGCTTTTAGACTAGTAATAATAATATTAAATCTAGCAAAAGCACAATCTATAGATTCGTCTTCAGAAATGACGAATTGTTCATATTGTTGTACCAAAAGGTCGATCTTGTTATCTTTGACTTGGCTATTACCTTGATGGGTGATTAACAAAGTTTTTCAAATTTCTTTTGCCGTATTACACATGAAAATTCTTTCATATTCTTTTCTAGGCAAAGCGTTGTAAATAACCATTTTAGCCTCGTTATTTTTCGCAAGTCTCCTTTTAAGTTAATCACTTTGTTTTTCAAAAGGGATAACCTCGTCTAATTTGGTTTCTGGATTTTGTTCAATAGATTGAAAATCACCGTTATTAATAACATGCCAAAGATCAAGATCTTTTGATTTAACATATGTTTCGAATCTATTTTCCAATAAATAAAACTATCACTTTTAAAAAGTGGTGGTCTTTGCATGGATTGCCCTTCTAGATATTTGTCGGAATCCATAGATCGATCAAAGCTTTAAAATACAGTATATTTTAAAAATCTTGAGTGACCCCGGCTTCTGATACCAATTGTGGAAACTAGAAGGGGAGGGTTGAATAGTTTACCGATTAAGTTTACGTTTTAAAAGTTTACTTCTAAAATCGTTAGATTCGAGTATATGTTCAACCAACCAACAATATGAACTAACAATGTATTTATCTACTAGCAATAACGAAACAAACAATAAATAAGAATCACAACAATATAAAGAGATGAGAGAAGGAACAATCTGTTAGCCTCAATTTATTGAGTCGAACAAGGAAGTTCGGTCACTCTACGATGGAGTTTCGGTCTTTAATTAGTTAATGTTGTAATAGGATAATATCGGGAATCGGGCTCGATAGTTAATCTAATATTGTATATGTTTCGGGTTTAATCCCAAGCAAAACCCGAGCCCGGGTCCTAGTTAAATATCCCGCGCGTCCTTTAACGTGACGGGGTATATAAGCTTTTTCTTCTTTAGAAAAAGGAAGTTGTTCATTTCTAGATAATATCTTTTTCTATTTTCTCTCATCTCTCTCTCTCTCTCTTCTTTCTCTCTCTAAAAGTTCAACTCACTCTCTTTCTCTTTTCTAGTTCGATTCGTGTATGTTATATGTTATGAAGTGTTAAACGGGATCCTACAATTGGCATCAGAGCTACGTGTGGATTCGTGGTTGATTCGTGTGGTAAAACAAGCTCAAATTCGTGGCTTATTTTGTAAAAAAATACCCACGGCTCAAAAAAAATTTGGGTCTAATGGTTTGTTAATCTTGATCTTCTCTTGTTCTACACATCAAAGAGGCTAGGTTGTATCAATTTCGTGTGTTATATAAGCTCAAAGTTCGAATTATAAGCTTTAAAAGGTTAGTGTTCTTCGTGGAGAGTTGCCTAATTTTGGACGATTCTCAAATAAATACGAGTTAAGGTGTGTTTAAACTTGATATACACACTTAGTATTGCATGTTAGAGCCTTGATTCGTGGATAGAAAA
>BQNB010084759.1:0-28658 GCA_026074375.1 Tanacetum coccineum
CAAACACTTACATTTCAATTTTGACACATAATAAAGCGCCTAACAGGGTTAGTGGGTTTCCTAGAGGTTAAAACCCTAACTGGAAGATCACATTGACAAAGCTAGTGGTTTGAGACTTGAAAGGAGCAGGATGAAGATGAAGCCATTGGTGAATTAAATTTAGGGTTAAAACCCTAATTATACGTTGTTTATATAAGGTGGGTAATGGGACAAACGGGTTATTAAAACTCGGGTATTTTTAGCCGTTGGGAGAAACGAGTTACAAGCCCAAATGGTGAGGTGGAAAATTCAACGATAGTCAACGCCACGTGAAAAAAAATGATGTGGAAATTATGATAATTACATGTGTAATATTTACCGATACAAACAAGTTAGGAAGGTAAGAATGATATTAAAAGCACAATCTTGGTAAGATATGGAATTTTTTTAAAGTACGTTGGTAATTAATGACTTTAACCATTTTGAAAACAGTAAATGTTTTCAATAACGATTCTTTTTCCTTGACATGTTTAGAAAGAGTCTGTTTAAGTGATTCAATTTCCTGTTTATGTGCATTCCTATTATGAATCATGTCATCCATTTGTGAATCAATAAATTTTTCACGACTACTCAAATTAATATTAAATATTTGTTCAAAAGTTTTGACTCTTTCCTTATATCTTTTAAGCTCGTCGGTTAAGGATTCATTAACAATTTTTTTTCCAGATTAACTTTATCACACCTAGTTACTTGATTAGACATTTATTCAAACACAGACATTATCATGGCATATTGTTGTGCAGAAGAGTTAGTATCTTGAACGATCGCATTTTGCATTTCTTGCGGATACTTTTCATAAGAAACGATATTACTATCACTTGTTATTTCGTTATCTGGAACATAATCAATAAGGGATTGTTCAAAATACTACGTCTCTTGCCCACTTTGATTAACAAAATCATCATTTTGATAAGTGTCATGTTCTGATACCTTGGAGAGGACGTCTGAATCATAACTAGAAAGATTAGTCATAAGAACCGCTTTTGCTGAAGATATGTCATCACAGTTTGAGTCGTAAGCATTGAGATCATTAGTCTGGAACGCAAAATTATGTGGGATGTTGTCTGAGTAGCTTGACCATCTGCAATTCTAGGATCTGCTAAAAATGCCAGGTATGTGTATTTAAGCACATACCAAAATCCCCCATACTAAGCTATTGTCGTGTCCTCACGCAATGTCATGTACACACATAAAAAACTAAAAATTCCAACCCCCTTAGACTAATTACCTCGAAAAGTAGCTAAGTGTTCATCTAATGGGATTAAGAAATCACTAGTTTAAAACGCCCCGTTTGACCAATTATTTTCATATATATATATTTTTTTATTTTTCTCAAGTGACGAGATGTTCACTTTCATTATTTAATTATAACTTTTAGGATCACGGAACAAGAAACATATTTAAATAATGTCCAAAAGGATAAATTCATCGTCCTAGATTTTTCACCCGCCCCAAACCAAGCTTAAAAACGAAATCATTGTTAAATACAAGTTAAAATGCTAACACTACTCATAAATGCTAATTGTGTACGCATAGCTACTTTCTGCTCCCTTATTTCTAAATCCTCTAAGGATTTTATTTTTATTATTGGTGACAAATAAATTATGTCCTTATTCATATAAAGTAAACCCGGTTTAGTCCATAATTAGTTTGAAATCCTTTCCTAAAGAGACAATATGGTGAGAATAAGGTCCACATTAAGGTTCTAATTTCGCATGATTTAGGGATTATCCTTTTTATTTCATCCGAAACTACTCAACTACGAGTCCAAAGATGGAGGCTTTATTTAGATAATCCTGGAGTCGAGATTTGGCTTTATTTATTATTTATTATTATTGCTACATTATTAAACTCCCCCCCCCCCCCCGGTCCTTTAAACAACTGCTACATCAGTATGCGAGTCGACCATGGTCCAGGAGTCTTATTTCGACCAGGGGATCCTCGACCTTTTTGAAGGCTACAACATCGGCAGCGAACCTACCAGATGCAACAAACTTTTATCAGTCTCGGATTTATTATTCTTACTATGGGCCTTTTTTTGAAGACTGCCACATCGGCAGCGAACCGACCAGAGACAGTAAACTTTTATCAGCCCACTGTTCTTATTGTTATTATTACCTCCACCCTTTAGACGTCTGTCACATCAGTATGCGAGCCAACCATGATCCAGAAGTCTTATTTCGGCTTCGGTTTATTACACTAATATTATTATTATTATAGCCAAATTTCAAGTCCTGTGGTCTTTTAACTACCTAGGCAACGATAGTGAGCCGTCAAGAATCGGTAGCCTATTTCCCCACAACACTGACAAAACCTCGATGTGTACCTTACTTTCACTAGAAGGAATCTCTAAGAAGGGATCTAAACTAAGAATCACAAAAACCAAAGCAACTTTATTTATTTAACAAATATATAATGTTTATTAAGCTAATGGGAGCAAAAAGCCACAATTAACCTCTATGAGCTCTAAAGAGTTCCAACTACTCCACGCTTAGCATCTAACTTATATTCAACTCTATCATTTCTCATTCTTTGCAAATTTAAAATCTTTAATAAAAGATCCGCGAATGCATAGTCTAATAAAACAAACTTTGCATATTTAAAGTCTATTATGGAAACTTGAAAACTCTTGGCTCTTTCAAGCTAGAATTCGCGTTTTAAAGCTTCTTGTATAAAAGACTAGCAAAAACTTAAATTTATATAAGTTAAGGGGCAAGCTAGAGCGCAACATGCTCGATCAAGTCAAAATTTATTCTCAAAAAGACAAAACTACGTGTCAAAACACTTATTCTATCTTTGAATTTTTTTTAATTTTGGCCTAAAATCATATATTTTTGGTATTTTTGGTGGTAAAACAGGGTTACGTGAAGACAAGGCAAATGTAGGTAAGATCAAATCAAAAGATCCCCCCATACTAGAACTAAACATTGTCCTTAATGTTTAAAAGGGTCTCTACGCAAATCTAAAGCCGTTTATTAATTATGCTAATAGATAAACATTAATCAATAAGATCTAGGATATCGGATTGCTAATAGATAAACGTTAGTCAATAAGATCTAGGATATCGGATTCCCATATATAAGCATGCTAAGGATTGAAGCTCGAGTGAACGATGGACAAAACCATGAGCACGAGAGTCTTCATAATCCGGGGCAATCCTGAACATAAAACACAAGCCACGAAACACGAGAAAGGAAGAGGCGAGCCTCCTCACGTCACACTTATTAGAAAATAGAAAAAGAAGATAGAAACACGGGTTGCCTCCCGAGAAGCGCTTGTTTTTGTTAACCGAGTCACGAGCCTGACTCGACCCCGAATTTAGTGGTCCATGGGGAAGGTTTGGAGATCCGGGACAACCATAGGTGGTATGTCCCCTCCAAAATAATGTTTGAGTCTATGACCGTTCACCTTGAAGTTTGGTCCGTCAGTTTGAGATAACTCGACGGTACCATAAGGGAAAACTTGAGTAACGGTGAACGGTCCGGTCCAACGGGTTTTAAGCTTGCCCGAGAAAATCTTTAATCGAGAATTGAAGAGAAGAACTCGATCACCAAACGATGAAAAGCGGTTTTTTAATCATGAGTCATGAATCTTCTTCGTTTTCTCTTTGTAGTATTAAAGGTTCTAGGTAGGCTTGATCCCGGGAGTTCATTTAATTCATTCATTTGATTTTCGTGTCATCACCGCGGGACTTGAGATCAAAATGCAAATGCTTCAAGGCCCATAGGCTTGTGTTCCAAGCTCTGATAGGAAGATGACAAGCCTTTCGTGTACACTTAGCCTTAAGGAGTGCACCCGATGTGTGTTTTGAATGCGGTACGGGAAGCCCTAAAGCATCATCAACTTATGGCCTAAAGCTCGATTTTCGCCTACGGTCCTTTCCAAGATACGTTTTAAACCACGATTTGAAACCTCCACTTGTCCACTAGTTTATGGATGATACGCGGTAGAGAGACGGTGAGTAACTCTATACTTAAGCATGACCTTTGCGAATTGGTCATTGCAAAAGTGAGTACCACGATCACTAATTATAGCACGAGGAGTTCCAAATCAGGCAAAGAGAGATTTCAAAAATTTTACGACGACTCAGGCATCATTAGTGGGGAGCGCTTTTGCTTCAACCCATTTAGATAAGTAGTCAACGGCCATGAGAATGTACTTGTTCCCTCGAGAAGACGGGAACGGCCCCATAAAGTCAATGCCTCATACGTCAAAGATCTCGCAAACTTGAATTGCATTTTGGGGAATTTTGTCCTTTTGCGAGATTTTGCCTTGACGTTGACATGACTTCACCATGTCATGGGCATCGCGATAAATCGTCAACCAATAGAAACCGGAATCAAAGACTTTTCTAGAGGTGTAGTTAGCACCATGATGTCCCCCGGTGGGTCTATTATGGCAAGCCGTGAGGATATCAACGGCTTCTTGGCCGTGAACACATCATCTAATCATTTGATCTGCACAAATCCTAAACAAGTAGGGGTCGTCCCAAAAATAATGCTTAATATCTTTAAAGAACTTTTTCTTTTGTTGGGATGACATCCCTTTCACAACAAAATTCCCTGTATGGTAATTTGCAATGTCGGCGAAACCATGAGTTCTAAGAATCACATGAAATGTTCATCCTTTGGGGGTATCGAGAGGAAATGTTTCCAATAATTTCTTTTTTCTCAAGATTCACCTTGATGAGATTCTTCCAATCTCAGTAAGTGGTTCGGCACACGTAGATTCTCGATATTTTTATCATGAATAATGACTCCAAATTCTTGGAGTGGAGAATCCATCGGTGCATTCTCGATGTAGCATCTTGCTAGCTAAAGGAAGATATTTGAGGCCGAGTGGTCGTTTTAACTATGGTTTTTGACAAGACTAAAATAGGACCGGAATTTCTTGAAAGCATACACCACGGCTAATGAGCTTGATCATCGGTCATAGTCTTGCTCGCATTGTGTATAGGCTTAAAATGTTTGGTCTTACGTTGCTCCAGGACTGCACCTACCGCAAAATCACTAGCATCACGCATAATTTCAAATGGTAGGTCCCAATCAGGGGCAACTAAAATCGGAGCTTCTGTTAATTTCTTATTAAGAGTTACAAAGGCTTCAATACATTCTTTCGAGAAGATGAACGGGGTGTCTTTTTCTAGAAGATGGGTCATCGGCGGGCGATTTTAGAGAAATCTTAAATAAATCACGATAGAAACGCATGACCTAAAAAACTTCGAACACCTTTAACAGAAGTGGGATGAGGTAGCTTTGCTATTACATCAAATTTAGCCCTATCGACCTCAGTCCCAGATTTAGAAAATTTTATGTCCGTGGACAATCCCCTCTTTAACCATATAATGGCATTTCTCCCAATTTAGAACTAGGTTGGTGTCTTCGCATCATTTTAGCATCATGTCTAAATGGGAGAGGCAAGATGAGAAGTAATCCTCGAAGACTGAGAAATCATCCATGAAGACCTCCATTGTTTCCTTAATCATGTCGTCCGAAAATAGCCATCATGCACCTTTGGAACGTGCCTGGATCATTACATAAGCCGAAAGGCATACGTCGGTAGGAAAACATCCTATAAGGGCAAGTGAGGGTGGTCTTATCTTGGTCTTGCGGGTCAATAGAAATCTGAAAATATCTAGAAAATCCATCTAAAAAGCAATAGTATTCGTTTCCTGCTAAACATTCAAGCATCTGATCCATGAAAGGCAACGGGAAATGGTCTTTACGAGTAGCATCATTAAGCTTCCGGTAATCAATACAAACACGCTATCCGATGACTAGCCTTGTAGGAATCAACTCATTATCTTCATTCGTTACAACGGTCATACCTCCCTTTTTGGGCACACAATGAACGGGGCTTACCCACGGACTATCGGAGATAGGGTAAATCAATCCGGCATCAAGGAGTTTGATAACTTCCTTTTTGATCACCTCATGAATTTTTGGGTTCACCCTTCTTTGATGTTGGACTGCCGGTTTAAAGTCATCCTCCATTAATATTTTGTGAGTACAAAATTGAGGGTCAATGCCCTTAATGTCAGAGATTTTCCAAGCGATGGCACGCTTGTGTGACTTTAAAACCTTTAGAAGGCGGGCCTTCTCCTCATCTTTTAAGTTTTTAGCAATTATGACGGGTAATTTATTAGTTCCCTCCAAAAATGCATACTCAAGATGAGAAGGTAGGTCCTTGAGCTCAAGCTCCGGAGGATCATCAATAGAAGATTTTATCATTTTAAGTTCCTCAAAATGAAGTTCTTTCGGAGGGAGAGGAGATGATGGATCATCATTTAATAACTTCTCAAGTAGAAGAATGTCTCCCTTCGGATCAAAGTCGGCATCATTAATTCCTGGTGGAATTGAATTACTTATAAGACAACCCTCAATCTCTTCCAAAATGAAGTCACCTCCTTCAGCATAAGGGTGAAGAGGGGGAAGAGAAAGTAATGATCAGGATCTGAAGGACAGGAGTAGGATTGCCACTCTTAGAACTATCCAAAAATCCGAGCACCTCTTAAGCATACTCCTTACATGTAACATCTATGACATCGATTCGATTAACCGATTCATCATCATATCTATAGGAGTATCTCGAAGTGTATCCGACATTAAATGTTATGGCTTCATCATTGACTTGAAGAGTTAACTCTTCACCGTGTACATCAATTAATGCTCGTGCCGTCCTCAAGAAAGGCCTCTCGAGAATGAGGGGAACCCGAGGATCGACATCATAATCAACGACAACAAAATTGGCCAGAAAATAAAACTTTCCTACTTTCACAAAGACATCTTCAGTAACACTAACCGGATAAGCAACCGATCAGTTTGCGAGCTCTAGAGTCATGCGAGTCGGAGTAAGTTCCGAGAGCGAAAGCTTCTTCCATACGAAAAGAGGCATTAAGTTGATGCTAGCGCCAAGATCGGCCAAGGCTAAGCACTCATCTAGCTCTGAAAAATCACAAGGAATAAGAAACTTGCCGGGGTCTCCAAGTTTTTTAGGTAACTATTTAAGGAGCACCGCCGAACAATTCTCATTTAATGAAGTATTTGCCAATTCGAATAATTTTTCCTTATTACTAAGGAGACTCTTAAACATAGAAGCGAACTTAGGCATGTGAAGAAGAGCATCCGCAAAGCTAAGGTCGAAATGTAATCTTTGAAAGATTTGAAGGAACTTCAACATTTGATTATTAGCTTTCTCTCGGAGCTTTTGGTCTTTAAGCCTTGAAGGATAAGGAATCAATGGTTTAGGAGAAACATCGGGCTCTGGAATAGGAACTTTGACAACCGAAGGTTGGATGTGTGCGGTACTTCCTAAACTTATAGTTTGCACCTTGTCCTTTGTCGCCTCTGGTTCACGTTCCACTTCCTTCGGAAGAGGTGAAGAAGTAGTTGGAATCGTAGGTCTATCATAAGAAACACCACTTCAGGTAGTAATAACTTTTAAGTCACCTCTCGAGTTAGCAATGGTATTACTATGAAGTGATCCTGAACCCGAGGGAATATGCATTTGAAAAAAACTGCTCATCATGTTCTTTAGCTCATTGCTCATCATGTTCTTTAGCTCATTGTTCTGATTCATCATTGTAGTCTGGAATTCATTCTTCAATTCTGTCTTCATATTACTTATTTGATTTTACATAGCTCTCATATTAACATCATTAGTCCTCATGTAGTTCGAGAAATCATTTGAAGGTCCAACTTGAGTTTGATTAAGCAGAGCTTGATAATTCTGATTTCCTTGATTGAAGTTATTACCTCGATTCTGATTGTATCCTTAATTCTGATTATACCGATTCTGATTGTTTTGCACATTCGGTTAAGGAAAACCAGGTGGTCTCATTTGATTGCTAGCACGATAATTAGTTTCACCCTGAGGATGGTATCCGTGACCTCCTTGATTGTAGGTCCCTGTGGCTGCAGAAGCATTAAAAGTGTTGCCATCGGTGGCAAGACACTCATAGTAAGGATGTTGTCCACCACAAATAACACAAGTTTCTTCCATAGCTTTAACGTGAGCTGGTGAAGGGGTCTTGTTTTGAAGAAGCATAGCCTTAACGGCATCAGTAAGAGCGGTAATCTCCGGTAGATAAGCGGGAGTAGAAGAAGAAGTAGTAGTACTCATTTTTGAAACAACCGGTTTGTTTCTTGAAGTGTGAACTTTTGACTTATTCTCAATAATAGTCAAAGCATCTCGAGGAGTAATGTTTAAAATATTACCACCAGCGGCTACATTTAGAGAATCTTGATCGGATTGCGTCAATGCATTGTAAAATGTGTCGATTTGATGCAATTTCGAAAAATAGTAGTGTGGGCATTTACGGAGGAGATCTTTAAAACGATCACATGCCTCACTAAACGTTTCATCAAACCTCTGCTAAAAATTCGTGATGTCATTCTTGAGATTCTTAGCCTTCGAATGAGGAAAGAAATAATTTACAAGCTTAGAAACGAGATCTTCCCGTATGGATAGAACGAGGGGGTTCTTTTTCTAGACAAATTTGGGCTGCTCCCTCAAGAGAAAATGGGAAAAGCATCAACTTGATAGCGTCATGTGGAACATTCTTGTACTTAAGCATAGAAGTGATCTTGTTAAACCAACGAATATGAGAATGGGGATCGTCCCTCTCAAAACCATGAAATTGACTCGAAGTTACTAGCGTAAGTAACCCGACTTTTAACTCAAAATTTTCGGCAAGTATAGCGGGAAGAACAATCGCATCTCTGTAACCCTCGGTGGGTGCTTGGAGTAACTCCGACATAGTACGCGTATCCGCCATAGTGTCAACGGGAGTATCTACAATAGTTCGAAGCTCGGGTTCGACTATTTGCTTGGAACGTCTACGATTACGTCGCTTTAGAATCGTGAAAGATTCAACAATTAAATTTGATGAAGAGCGGGTGCGCATGCACTAAAAATTCAAAAAAAGAGAAATAAGTCTAGAAAAATATTTTTTAACCGATAGTCAAAGGTTTACGGTAGCTCTCTAGAAAACGCACAAAGAAGCGGAGGAGCGGGTAAGCGCGAAGCGTTTTAAAAACCTTCTCCTTTCGGGTCAAAGTTCGTAGGGATCAACCTCCTTATACCTCTTGATAGTTTGGTAATTAAGGTGAGCGATTTAAACAATTGACAACACGGTTTCTTTTGTTGTTTTTTTTTAATTTTTTGGTATTTTAAATACTTTAGGAAAAGTATTGTTGGTGTTTTAATAAATCCACAAAATAAATCGAGAAAAATAAAATATTTTTGTATTTTATTGTTTTATATAAAAGAAAATAAAATATAATAAAGAAATATAAAATATATATTCACAAAAAACGATAACTTCACGGGTAAGGGTATTCAATGCACTAATCTTCAAACTTCAACGCGATAATCGTTTCACACTTCCCCGGCAGCGGCGCCAAAAATTGATTTGCGTGTTATAGTATATATATATAGTAAAAGCAAACAGGCGAATTACTCTTGTGAAAGAGTAATAAGCTAATCACTAATAAAATATATTTCCGGTAAGTGAGAAAATTATCCTTAGAAAAGGATAAAGTTCAATGTTCAGAGTGGTTTCCCAAACAAACGTGAATATTGAGAATCTTGTTTCGGTTCGTGATTGGGTGCCTGAATGTTCGATATTTTAGATTTTGAATTCTAAATCTAATAACGCAAAGGGAAAGCATATAAAGGCACGTTTATCTAGGAATTAAGGCAATTTAAAAATCCTAACGATATTTAAAGCAATTAACAATTTAAAACAAACTAATTAACCAAATAAGACAAAATAAAACTCTTAAAACTCAAAATGCAAATTTCTTAAACTAAAATGCATAAAACTATTTTTTAAATGACAGAAAATATTTTTTTTTTATATTTTTAAACTATTTAAAATGATTTTTATAACACACCGAGACTAAAAATTATATTAAAATACCAAACTTAATCCTAAAATTATGAGAAAATTACTAAAAATACTAGACACTATTTTTGAGGTTTACAAAGAAAAACGACACAAAAAACTTCTACCAATAAGCTGTGAAAATTGAAATAACCTGATTAAGCTTAAAAACTAACTATGCTTAAGAATTAAATGTAAGTAGACCTAAACGAAAAAGACCCAAGGGTGCAGTGTTAAGGTGTGTGTGTGGTGAAGAAAAGGTCACAGGTTCTAGTCCTGTGACCTACCTTTTTGTAAAAATATTTTTTTTATTTTTCTTTTTGAAACAGCTAAAGATTAAGCAAAAATAAGCAATATTAATAAAGGACTTAAAGCTAGAACTTATTAATAAGCTAGCAACAGTTTATCACAGTTGTTATTTTCCCATTAAAATGTTTTAATTTAAGCAAGAATGTTTGGATTTTGGACTAATAAGCAAAGTAGAAAACTATGTAGTGAAAAACAGACCTAAACCTAGACTCAATAAGCACTAAAAACTATAATTAAGCAAAATCATAGCTGAAAAGATACCAAAAAGGCATTAAGACGATGACTTAAAGAGATATTAAGGGACTTATTTATCATATTTTTTAAGCTAAGTTTATGAACTAATAAGCACTAAGAATAAGCTTAAAAAGTAAAAAAAAAAAGGTAAAGGACTAGACTCAAATAACATTAATAAGCTGGAATTAAGCAAATTGTTAACTAAATAAAGCTAGAAAGAAAAATGAAAAATGACGTCTTACTCTACTCTTTTTTTGGAATTCTTTTTGTGTTGAAATGACTATTTGCAGCTAAAATTTAAGACTCAAAAACTATTTTTAACTCACTAAAAACTAGAAACAGATTGAAAACAGACTTCAATAAGCTAAATTCAATCAAAATTAATCAAAGTTAAGCTTGATTCTAACCACAAATGATCTGCAATATTGGACCTCTAAGAACAACCAACTAACTAACTTAACTTGACTGATTTAAGTTCTAATGATTATTAGGCTTTCTAAATTACAAATGACTCAAAACAGATTAGTAGTTGCATATTAAAACCAGTTTTTGCACTTAAAAACCACAAATAAGAAGATTTTAGGAAAATTTAAACTAATAACACTGTTTGCAAAACTTTAAAACTAGAGATTTTGGAATATGATAAAACAAACTACAAATCTTAGAACAAAACTAGTTCTAAGTGATGAAAACTAATTTTTAGATCGTATTAAAAGCTTAAAGTAAATTTTGTTCAATAGATCATAAATGAAACAGTTTTTTTTTTTATTATTTTTTATTTCATTTAAACTGCTTGACCCAAACACCCCTTTAAAACTTGAAAAACAATTATAAGCTAAAACAGTCCAAATTAAGCTCTAATTTATGAAAACATATTAAAAAAACTATGATTATCAAAGAGAAATAAGCAAAAACTTAAGAGAATAAGCTCTAGATTTTAAGCTAAACTAATAAGCAGTTTTGACTTCTAATGGAATATGTTAGATATTAGAAAAAGACTCGGTCACCCCGTGTATTTTACTGTTTATAATAGTTCGTAGTTTAATAGTTAATCGTATGTCTTTCGGTTTTAAGCCGGGTACTAATACCCGGTATATTGTAAGTACTATATATAGCCTCTTCCAACTTTGGAAGAGGTAAGCTAGTCAAATCTTTTCTTATCAAAACACATACACTCTCTCTCTAGAATCTCTCTCTTGTGTTTCTCTTACTAGAAACTAGCTAAACCACTCGAATCATCACCCGTGTTATGATTTAAACGATCCTACAATTGGTATCAGAGCGGGTTTGAAGTGGCATTGTTCTATGGTTGATTAAGCTAAATCGTGCTTATCTTGTGAAGTGCTGTAAAAAAAGCCCACTGACTGATTTTTGATTTTGGCTCATTTCGTTTGTTAATCTTGCTCTTCTTGTTTCTACACATCAAAAGGTTAGAGTGTTACAATTTTCGTGTCCTAATACAAGCTCCTAGTTCGAATTTATAGCTTTAAAGTTAGTGTTCTTCGTGGAGGTTGTCATATGGACGATTCTCAAAGATAATACGAGTTAAGGTGTGTTTAATCAATATATACACACCTTACATATTGTATGTTGTACCTAGGTTTTCTGGCTGGAAAGATTTCATATGGCTTGATTTGGTTAATTCGTAAACGTGTTGATTCGTGGAGGTTTGCTTATTTTATTATTGTTCTTCACGGCGAAGTTTGACAAGGTAGGACAGATCGGAAATTTAGGAAAAAGTCAAAGGCGAGTTGCCAAAAGTCAAAGGCGAGTTGCTTAATTTTAATAATTATATTCGCGGCGGTTTGGTTAAATTTGGTGGCGAGTTGCTTGTTCGCGGCGGTTTACACAGGATAGTAGCGAGTTGCTCACGGCCTGGGGGTGTGTGTTAAGTTGCTTAGTTTATTGGCAGCGAGTTGCTCACGGCGAGTTGCTAAACGGCGGTTTGCTAAACGGCGGTTTGCTAAACGGCGGTTTGCTAAACGGCGGTTTGCTAAACGGCGGTTTGCTAAACGGCGGGTTGCTAAACGGCGAGTTGATTATTTTATTGATCCAGCGAGTTAACAAAACTAGGCAGCGAGTTACTTCAAAACCACGGCGGTTTGCCTAGTAAGATCTTGGCGGCGAGTTGGCCTGTTAGGCGGCGGTTTGCTTTCACGGCGGGTTGAACAAAACAGATAGACGGCGGTTTGATAGAAACATATACGCAGCGGTTTGATTTAAAAAAAAAAGTATCCAGACGACACCCCTTTTAGCGACACTTTTTGACGGAAAAATTAAGTATTTTGTAATCTTTTTTCTATAGCCTTTTTAACTTATTTTTACATCAAATTCAAATTTTGGTAATAGGGTAAAAATTATTTCGGTCGAAACCTTTTTAGCGACACTTTTTGGCGGGAAAAATTAAGTAAAATATAATTTTTTCTTTAGCCTTTTTAGCTTATTTTTACACCAAATTTAGATTTTGGTAATAGGGTAAAATTTATTTTTTTCATAATCCAACTGCGCCAAATTTCAAACAAATCAACAAACCAAATATCACAACCAATTATTCATTTACGGTTTTTCTATTGATTTTTGTAAAAATCCCGGTAACTTCTTTTCGGTGTAATCTTAGGACTTGTAAAATCTGTGAACTTAATTGCATTCATAACCAATACATCAAATGTCTAAATTGTAGAAGATATTTGGTATTGCGGTTTTCAGCTGTGTTCCTTCTAGCGTTACAGGAGACAACTGATACAACATCAACACTTCAACCACACGACCTCCACTACAAACCTACAGTTCATCTTTTTTTCTTTTTTTTTTTTTATATGTAGAGATATTTGGTAGAAGATAATGATCTGAAGAAACTTCAGAAATCTCGATTGCTTCATTAGTGAAGTCAGAGATATTGGCTACTGTCTCATCAAGTGAAGTGAATGATTGTATCATTTCCAGCATTAAGGTTCAATATCATCGGAATGAAAACATACATCTCGTACATTAGATGTTATTCGTCAGTCTAGTGAATTTTTCATGAGTTTTTCATTAAACTTAAAAAACTAGGTTTTTGAGTTTAAGAAAAAAATCTTTCAAAATTATCATATCTGACACTAACACATACCCTCAAAGATTGAGGGGGAGCTTTAATATGTTCCAAACACGCTTGTGAATAATAGGCAAAACTTTCTCTAATTTTATAACATAGTTTTTTAAAATCGGTGATATATCAAATGTCAAGGGTATGAAATTTTTTGATAATGGAGAAAATGTGATTAAAATATGTAATGTGATCCATATTTACTCAAGTGTATTCTTCCCCATATGTGCTAACAGTTTCGATACCGATGCACATGTTGAGGGGGGGAGCTTTTCTGAAATGCAAAAACAATCGGGTACTAAACACTTTGATAGTTATATCATAAGTACCTGATTGAGTTTTTTAACAGTGATTTTATGGCAAGGTGAACTGTACCAAAAGACTGACCATGTATTTACTTTTATCGAAGTTATAAGGATGGTAAGGTTAGGTACTCGTTCCTATGATCCTGCCAGAACCGGAGGGATCTACCCAGGGACAATCCACTAGTTAGTACAGAAGGCTTCGGTATGATTAAAGGAGTAAATGTGAGAACAAGGGAATAGTGCCGACTGAGATGGAGCTAGTACTGGAATATACCCAACAAGGTGCTAGTCATGAAGTCTCGGTAAGCACTGAAGGGGTTGAGGAATGAAAAAGAATTGTACAGATAAAGGGTGTAAAGAAAGAAGCCCTTCATACACTCTTAGGCAGAAACCGGGTCAATACATATGCTGTCAGAATCACAAGTTGATTGATGACATTGAAGACGACATCATGGACCCAGTGATGCAATGCACAACCCTTCCTAGCCATTCGAGTTTCTCTTGAAAGAAACTTGTCTCATTTGTCACGGAGACTAAACATGCAATCTACTTTCTTACTCACTCCGAGTAAGTCGGTATTGAAAAGGTGGCAGTCAGCTCCAGCCCCGATACTGAATTTAAAGCGCACTTTGAGTCATAGAGCCAGAGATCATCGATTAATCTCGTTAGGACCACATTTCCCAATTTCTGGCTTTCCCACACTTTGGAATCAAGGAGTCTTAAGAGTCCTACGCATTATCCTTGTGATATTGCCAGAACATCCGAGTGATACGAAGGTATTCACTATGAAGATGGAAATCCTGCTAAAGCCTACATCAAACAAGCTGTAGGTAGGTTGACTTGTGGATTCTACAAGAATCAAAACTTGTGTCAACTGAAAGAAAAAACGTTGTGTGTTTACGTGAATCAACTTGTTTCACCATGCTAAGAATTGACGGTTATTGAACATTTGACAACCAATCAAAACTATCGAAGTGTTACAAAATATTTTCATAATTAACACTTAGACTGATTTTTCAAATCAATTTTCTCTTTATTGCTAACTGTTTCATTACAGGATCATTTAAAGATGGAGATGGAGATACCCAGTTCAAGTAATGTCAAGTTAATAAACCGAATCGCTCAGACACGACCTACACTGGTTATGATTTCTGAAAGATTCATAAAAGTATCAAAGCTTCGCAAACTTTGATATCATATCTTTTCAACAAGTGCACAAGATGGCAATAATTTAATAGATGATGGAAGAGATGAAGTTTGTAATGATCTCAAGAAAGCTTCATGATCTCAATCAAACAAGTCAAGTGAACAAGCTCTATTGTTATCCTAAAGATCACGACAATCATAGTTGAAAAAAACAAAAAAAAAGATGTAACATGAAGAATCAAAAAGACTGCAAGCTGTAAGAGCTTAAGTCTAGATGTTTTTAGGGGTGACCTCCTTAGGGGGAGATTGTTAAGATTGAGAAAAAGACTCGGTCACCCCTTGTATTTTACTGTTTATTATAGCTCGTAGGTTTAATAGTAATAGTAGTTTTTTCGGTTTAAGTAGGTGTGAATACCAGGTATATTGTACAGTACTATTTGATAGACTCTTCAAACTTAGAGAGTAGCTAGTCATTATTTCATTTCATAGAATCACATACACTCTCTCTCTCTAGAATCTCTCTTTGTGTTTCTCTCACTGAAACTAGCTAATACACTCGATCATCACCGTGTTATGAATTAAAAACGATCCTTACAGATATTGTTTTATACAATTCATTCAAAACTAATTCGAATTATGAAACTAGAATTTAAGGACATTTTAAGCTATATCGACTGATTAAAGACATTTTAACAATTAAAAAGCACAAATAAGCAAATTAATAAGATGAATAAGAAAATTAGTAGAACGTGAAATGAACAAGGACTAATTGTTCTAAGCAGGCTGAATTCTACTAGCTCAGCTTATTTACATAGTTTGGTTAAGTATTTTTGTTTATCCAGTCTTCACCACTTTCCCCCTCTCTCGATGTCTACTACGCCACTCTTTGAGACCAGTGAGATGTCTCAGGCTGTAAGGTAAACATCCCTCCCCGTAAATATAGTTCCCAGTATACACGACATATACTTCGAACGCCCTGTCTACACTACTGAACGAACCCCTCGCGCGATTTACTCGCTACCTCCCGATCTTAGGTTCTAAAAAGAGCTTTATTGACCTTTATTACTCGGATTATCCAAAAAATTTTCAACGTTATTGCCATAAATGTTTTAAAATGTAAATTCACCCACCCACCAAAAATTATAAATCAGCGGTAAACTGAGATATTATTAATAATAAAACGCTTTACAAGCTTTAAATGAACTTTACATGACGTACTCCTTCGATAATCACCTCCGCTGACATACGTAACGCAAAAAAACTTAAGTAAACATTACACTAAAGCTCAATATCTCCTTGTGTGACTTCTTCCACTATTTATAGCAGATAAGAGAAGGATCCAAAAGAAGAGGAGCGTCCTTAAGCTTCAATCTCCACCCTTGATTGATAAATCATTCCAATCTGTCTTTTTTAGCCCTTAGATTATCTCACCGTTCCTTTCTGCCAAATAGGAACCTCAGGATCGCCAACGTTGGGCCTAATGATGCAACTAAAGCAAGGAACGGAGTTTCGTTCAGTCATCAAACGAAACTTCATTTGTCTAGGTCGTTCATGTTTGTTTCTAGGTAAGCATGAAGCTGCTCAACATTGGTCTATGATTTAAGAGTATGCAGTCTTTGGACCAATTTTAACATCAGTAACAAATTTGCTCCTTATTCCGGTAGCGTTTTTTAAAAACATGGTCAGTAACATGAATTTGCTCAGTGGCATCTTGTAGGATGTTCCATCTCATTGGAGTAGCCAGAGTGAACCTCAAGTAGTACTCGTGATTGTAACACTCTCCTTTCTTGTAAGTGAACTTTCGAATTCATCATACAGCCTTTGCATTCTCAGTTCTTGTTTTATTAACGACATTCCATGCATAGCAGGTTATATCTTCTCCAAAGATCTTTTTTTTACACGGTGTTGATCACAAGAGCATAGATGTTAAGTGCGAAAGACCTTGGAGAATGATATTTAATCGCTTTTAATGATCAACAATCAGCTTGAATGGCTTCAGCGGGAGTGAGTTCAGTATATTCCTTAAGCCTTGTTACCCCTTCCTCAGTGATTGATGGCCAAACTAATGGACCTTTTTCAACCGAGGCAAGAATCATTCTGCCATGAGGTCTATTCAACATATACAGTTCCATTCGGCTCTTCCAAGAATCATACAAGTGTTTTTCCAGCATCGGTGGTTTGTTGTCTCCTCCTAAAAGAAGTGATATTATCGCCAAGAGTCGTCATTGTGGAATCAAAAAGATTACAATTTGATCGATCGGTGGTAGAAAGAAATTGTGTTTGGTTATGTGATTGTTGAGTTTTGAAATAAAACTACACGGGATTTTACAATTCTTGACAAAACCGGGAAGACAAATTAATGTTTCACGAGATTTTACAAGTCAAAGAAATAACCGTATAATTTATAATTTGAGTAATTTGAGTTGAGTTTAAATTAAGTAGTTAATACTAGTTCGGTTGTCCAAAAAAAATTTGGTTCGGTTCAAACTAGATATGTTCTTGTTCGGTTCAAACTGGAAATAATCTTGTTCGGCTCAACTTTAGATTCAATCTAGTTCGGTCCTTGTTGATTATCTTGTTTGGTTCCAAAAAGATTCTAGTTCCGGTTCCACCACTTGTTTGGGTCCTGATGGTTTGGTCCTCCAACACGAAATCGTAGGTTCGGTTATTGTAGGTACTTGTTGGTTCCTTTTGTAGAACTCGTTCGGTTGAAAACTGATTAAGACTCGTTCGACTCCTTGTTCGGTTATCTTGTTTGGCATAACTGTTTCGGTTACCTTGTTCGGGTTTTACGCGTTCGGTTACAACTACTACGAAACTCAAATTTTCAAACTACAAAAGACACATTTTTGAATGGTTTTTAGCAAAAAATTCTTGTACAACTGTGTTACTAACCCTATATGGAAAATAAAAATGAAAACTTTATGGTTTTTTTTACACCAAAAAAATTTTGAATCAAAAAAATTTAGTTCTTCTATAAGATTTTGAACACAAATCACAAGAAACACAAAACTAAAACTCCATTCAATGGCTACTTATACCAAATTGAAGGATTTAAGTAATCTTATGATATTTAGACAAGAACTAGAGAAAGAGTATGGGTTGGATGATCTTAGAGAGAGAAAGTAACATGGAATGGATGAATTGTATTATGTGTGAAATATAGAAAATGAAACAACCAACAACCACCTCTCCAAGACATGGAGAGGTGTATATATGTTTACTCTATAGGCTGGCCCATTCGGGCTATGATGGGACTTTCCTGGTTTGGCGACTAGATTACAAATCTTAATCATTACATTAAACTACGAGCTAACGGATGTTACAACTTGTAGTGACGAAACTTTTTGTGTTTACAACATATGTGATGTCTAGTGGTGTGCTATGTATGACGTCTTGAAGCGAGGGTAAGTAAGAGGAGAAAGGATTTATATTTGTACTTGTTCTAGATGTAAAAACGAAGAAGGAGGATGTATAGTAACTTTGAGCGCTTATTTTAATATGTGGACTTGGATTAGGAATTGGGCTTGGGCTAGTTTGGCTATTGGATTGGATTTGAATATTTAATAGGCTAAGGTTTGGTTTAATTCAAATATTAATGGTGACTTGGCCCCAATTAACGGGTCAAGTTGCCATATTATAGATGAATACGTTACTTGCTTGGTTTTCTCACGCTCTTTAAGTCTCGTGCTGGTTTTGTCCTTTTTGGCTTTGTTTTTGTCTTTTAGTGGATATGTGTTACCTGCACAATACAATTAACAAAACACACATATACAATGTATTTTTCATGCATTTTTTTGGTCATTTAAGCTCGTTTTTATAAAGAAAAATGATATGTGATTAAACACATATCAGTGTGTTTATAAGTGGGTATTTATAGGATAAGGGTTAGGGTTTTAGGGTTACAAGTGACTCAAGCACACCAAGAGTGTGTGTGTTGAGGGGTTCGGCCGAATAGGGTCAAAAGGCGGGAAAAGAGCAAATTTTTTTCCTTTGTTGTGGTCCAAGGGTGACATGTGAAGTGTAAGAGAAGAATTGGCTTCTAGTGGAGAAGATAAAAATGTGTCACTTTCCTTGACTTAAGCATGCATGTGATGTAGTTTTGATTTCAAATTTTGGTTCTCTTTTCTTTTGTTTGCTTGCACCAATTTTAGAAGGTAGGGGAGGACATGAAATTTTGAATTTTTATACTAGGAGTCTTATATGATGTTATCTTATGTTTACATGCAAAGGTGGTAGGTTTTCGGGGTTTCGTTTGATCAAAAACGCTAAAAACGTAAACTCACGCCAAAAATAATAAAATCGCAAATGTAAATATTCTCTAAACCAATAAGACTAAAATGACTTATATTAATTATAATTATTAAATTAAGCTTCAGTCCAAGGTCGGACGCTTCCGATAACGATTTTAGTTATGTACGTTAAATTATGTCATTATTAAAGTTTAAATAATGAACGGAAGCCGGTTACAAATATTGACCTGAAATTTATGGGGTGTCACTTTTTCCTTGTTAAAGAGTTTGTCTGCAAAGCTTAGGTCGTTTGCATTCGACGCGAGATACAAGGTTTAGCAAAAAAGGTGCGGATATTTCTTCTACATTTGGTCTTCTCGCTCCCAGGTGAACTCAAGACCTCTCCTCGAATTCCAATGTACCTTAGCAATCGGGAAGCGACTTTGCTTCAAACACTTGACCTTACGGTCCATAATTTTGGCAGGTTCTTCAGTAAATTGGGCTTTGCCATGAATTTTGAATTGCGCTCCATACGATTATAGCAAGAGTTTCGTCGGTTAGGCATTTCTTCAAGTTAGAGATGTGAAAAGTACTGTGAACTCTGCTCAACTACTCCAAGAGTTCAAGTCGATAAGCAACGGTTCCAACCTTGGCAATAATCTTAAAAGGTCCAATATAACAAGGGTTCAGCTTTCCCCGTTTGCCGAAACGTATCACCCCTTTCCATGGCGAAACCTTCAAAATAATCTTATCTTCCACTTGGAACTCAAGAGGTTTCTGTCTTACATCCGCATAGTTCTTTTGACGATCACGGGAAGCTTGGATATGGCTCTTGATTTGAACAATCTTCTTAGTTGTCTCGTGGATGATCTCTGGGCTAATGAGCTGAGTGTCCTCAACTTCAGCCCAGCAAATCGAGTGATCGACACTGCTCGCCATACAACGCTCAAATGTGCTGCCATAATGCTGTTATTGATAACTTTTGGTATACGAGAATTCCACTAACGGTAAACGTCTATCCCAACCTTTTCCAAAATCTAGCACACAGGCATGCAACATGTCTTCCAATGTTTGAATGGTCCTCTCACTCTACCATCAGTTTGCGGGTGGTAAGTTGTACTCATATCCAATCGAGTACCTAATGATTTATTGAGAGGACCGCCAAAAAGAAAAAATAAAAACATGATGTGAACTTCCCATCGCGGTCTAATGTGATCGAAATGGCACTCTATTCCTTGAGACTGATTCTTTAAGTACGGTTCTCATCAACTTCTCTACATGAGGTCATTATTCTCTCACAGGTAAGAAATGAGCAAACTTAGTCAGGCGATCGACGATTACCCAAATCATGTCCTGACCAGTTGTTGTCTTAGGCAATATAGTCACAAAATCCATTGTTATATTCTCCCATTTCCATTGCAGGATTTTTGGTTGAACCAACAAACCAGACGGCTCCAAGCAAAACCTGAGCCCGGGTCCTAGTCAAATATCCCGCACGTCACTTTAAAGTGTCGGGGTATATATACCTTTTCCTCATAGGAAAAGGTAAGCAAGAGTTCACTTTAATATATCTTTCTCATTTCCTTTTCTATATTCTCTCTCTAACCTCTCTCTTGTTTCTCTCTCTAAAAACCTTCATTTCTTCTTCTCTTTTCTTCTTCGATTCGTGTTGTATGATATGAAGTGAAGTGTTATACGGGATCCAACAGAAAGCAATGCCCTAACCGGCCTAGATAAGCATATATAAACCCTTTCCATGCTATGGAAAGGGTGTTGGTTGTTCATTTCTTACACATAGTTATCAAACATTTTCTTTCTTACTTTCTCTCTCTAAGTGTTCATCTAACCACCTCTCTTTCTCTCTCTAAAACTTTACATTGAATCCATAGCTTGTATGTATTAAGAGATTCTACAACAATTCTAACCACTGTCATTGTCTCATGTTCAACTCCTTTTGATCAAGAATATGTTGCAAGCTCTTGTGATCAGTGAACACGACACACTTTGTACCATACAGATAGTGTCTCTACATCTTCAAGGCTAACACTACTGCACCAAGTTTTAGGTCGTGTGTGGTATAGTTCTTTTCATGTACCTTAAGTTGGCGGGATGCGTAAGCTATGACTTTCTCCTTTTGCATCAAAATCACGCCTAACCCTTTATGCGAAGCATCGCAGTATACCATAAAGTTCTCACTTCCCTCGGGTAAGGCCAAAATCGGCGCACTACACAATTTTTTTCAACAACTGAAATGCAGCTTCTGTATTTTCTCCCTAATCAAACTTCAAGCTTTTCTGAGTCAATTTTGTCATAGGCCTAGTGATCTTTGAGAAACCTTTGATGAATCGTCGGTAGTAACCAGCCAAACAAAAAATTTGACGAACCTCGGTTGGTGTCTTGGGTGACACCCAATCCTTGATTGACTCAATCTTAGCAGGATCAATGTGAATGCCTTCACTATCAATCACGTGACCAAGAAATTGTAGCTTTGAAACCCAAAAATCGCACTTTGAAAACATGGCATACAACTCCTCCTCCTTAAGTAACCTCAAAATTAACTTAAGGTGCCCTTCATGCTCTTTTTTGCTCTTGGAGTAGATCAAAATATCATCGATGAATACGATCACAAATGTATCCAGGTACGCTTTGCATACGTGATTCATCAAATCCATAAATATTGTCGGTGCGTTAGTCAAACCAAATGCATTACTTGGAACTCGTAGTGACCATAGCGAGTCCTAAATGATGTCTTCCCCACGAACCCTGAGTTGGTGATAACCAGATCTCAGGTGGATCTTAGAGTAAACTCTTGACCCTTGTAGTTGATCAAACAAATCATCGATTCTCGGAAGTAGGTATCAGTTCTTCACAGTAAGTTTGTTTAGTTCATGGTAGTCGATACACATTCGAAAATATCTATCTATCTTTTTGACAAGGAACTGGGTCTTATAAATCCTTTGTCAGAAAGTTCTTGCAACTGAGTAGATAACTCTTGCATTTTGGTCGATGCTAATCGATACGGGGCTCGTGCTACAGGTGCAACACCAAGGACTAAGTCGATTTGAAATTTAACTCGTCGAGCAAGTGGTAGTCCAAGCAAGTTTTCTGGAAAGACTTCTGGAAATTCCCATACAATTGGCACGTCCTCAAGTCGCTTCTCCTCTAACTTGTCCTCAGTCTTCTTGGATGTAACTTGTGCTAGATAAACTTGACATCCTTTCGGAATATACTTCTGGGTCTTCGTACACGATATGATATTCAGCTTCGACTTACTTCCACTGTCATAATCGTCACCTCGGATTATCAACATCTCATCTCCATAAGGGATACAAACGATCTTCTCATCATAAACGATCATCGCATGGTTCTTCGCCAGCCAATCCATATTGATGATGACGTTGAAACTACCAAGTTCTACAAGCATTAGGTCAATGTCGAATGGGTGACCTAATAATCCTAATGTGCAGCCTCTAAGGACAACATTGGTTTATGAAATTCTTCCATCGGCAAGTTCTACGGCATAACTAGTGTCTAAAGTAGATGGTGCAACATTAAGCAAGGCACTAAAGGTAGACGACACAAAACTTCTATCGGCACCCGAATCGAATAACATAGAAGCATAATAGTTATTGAGAAGGAACATACACGTGACGATGTTGGAATCAGGGTTTGCTCCTCCTCTTCCAATGGCATAGGCCCTTGCTGTAGCTTCATTGTTCCTAGTCTTGTTTCCAATCTTATTTCCAGTCTTGTTTCCACAGTTCTGATTTCTCATAACAAACAATACCTGACTGATTCCTAACTAGGGCCCTCTTAGTGTTTGGAGCAACGGTGGCCATACAATCTCTAGTCATGTGACCAACCCTCTTATAGTTTCCACATTTCACGGTACACGGCCCTGCATGGTACATCTTGCACTTGTTGCAGTAGGGAAAGGATCCAACATACCCCATTTTCTCATTGTTTCCTGCCGTGTAAGCTCTTGCCACATTCTGACCTCTAAAATTTTGTCGCTTGAAAGCAGGTTGTTGCCTACGGTTGTCCCTCGGGTTGTTGTCAAACCTTCTCTTGTTTTCAACACTTCTAGCATAACCCTTCGGCTTTTGATCCATTAGATTGTTAGCAATACGGATTGCATCTTGAAGTCTAGTAGGCTCAGCAGCTATTACATTCCCCTGGATATTGTCAGGTGATTCGTGACTAATTAACCCTTTAAAATATATAAATAAATATATAATACTTATAAATATATAATAAGGATAATTATCAAGAAAATCAATGAAACCGGAAGTAGTATATGATATTCCCGGGTCGTTTATCCCCAACGAGGCATGAAATTGATGGTTGCATTATTGGTTTGACTTTTGGATGCTTGAATAATCAAAGATTTGATTGGTTTTTCTAAAACTACGGGAAATTAATGCAATTTAAACTAAGGTAAACTTAAAATCTACGGGAAAAACATAAATAGGCACGGGAATTTAAACCTAAAACTACGGGAAAGCATAAAAAGGCAAATGAATAACTTAAAATTCTACGGGAAGCATAAATAAGGCATAAAAATGAAATCCTAAGTCTACGGGAGCATAAAATTAAAAGCAATTAAACTTAAAACGCGAAAACGAGAACGGGATTCAAATCCGTTCTTTAAAAAACAAAATTTTGCAAAAATAACCCTACGGATGCAAATTTATTTTTCCTAGGTCCTACATGATAAAAGAAAATTTTGAAAAAAAAGAATTATATTTTTTTGATTTTTATTTAATTTTTTATGAATTAAAAACAGTTTTAAAAAGAAAAATAGATTAAAAATAGTAAACTTAATGGGAAAAATCTAGAAAAATGTTGGAAAATAGCTTAAGCCATGTAGAATGCAAGAAAAATAAAAGATTCGAAAAAAAACTTAAAAATAAGCTGTTAATAAGCAGTTAAAGGGCTGAAGGCTTAACAGTGCAAAATGAGTATAAAATTAAAGTAGGGTGAACTAGTAAACGAAAAAGACCATAGGGCAGTTGGTTGCGTGTGGTGTGTGTGATGCTTTCTGTATATAAGGGGGAGGTCATGGGTTCGACCCCCATGCCTCCCTTTTTGAAAAACATTTTTTTTTATTTTAAAAAAAAACTTATAAAACATGCAAAAATAACAAACTTAAAAAAAAACAACTTTTTATAAACCTAGAAAATAAGCTGGGAAATAGCTAAAAATGTTGACAGGTGGCTTTTTTAAGTAATTAGGCATAACAAGCTAAAGATACTTGGACTCTTTCCTTTTTTTCAATAAGCTAAAAGAGAAGTTAAAAAGCTACATACAGTCAATCTAACAGACCCTAAAAGCACTTAAACTAAGAATCAAACAACAGAATAAGCTGAAAAAGGGTTGAAAAGGATGACAATTATGCTAAGAGGCAAAATGACTTTTTATCTAAAGCAAGCTAGCTTATAGGATTCATTAAGCTAAAAGGAAACTTTAAAATGCTTAAAAGAGACGAGGATTAATCACCTAAGGATTACAAATAAGCTAGAAACTAGGAAATTAAACAAAAATAAGCATAGCAATCTAGAAAATACAAAGGCAGTACAAACTGCCTTTGCTAATGGGGCTACTAGAGGTTCAGGCAGTTTCAAGGCTAATTGGTTAAAACTTAAGCTAAACAACTCCTACCAATAACTGAAAACAGATTTATACTAGCTCCCAAGGAACATGTAGGAACTGAAATTAAGGAATTTAGACAAGAATTAAGCTAGAAAAAGGGCACATCAAAATGACAGACATGGTTTGCTTTTTCGACATTGAAAGTTAAAAGAAGAGGTCATATGCAGCCTAAGACTTCTGACTCAAAAACAAAAAATGACAACTCAAAACAGATGTATGTTGATGCTAATAGACCTCTCTCAACTCACAAAAACTACACTTAAAGAAGAAAATTTCAAATAAGCAGTTTGAAACCAATATAAGTAGCAGACATGAACTTTTTAAGAAATAACCTTAAGACTTTGAAAAACTAATTTAAAACTTGTAAAAACTTGACTTAGGACAGAATTAAAGATTGTCAAAAGTAACTAAGTGACCCAAACAGATTTAACTCTAAATTGACCCACTTTGACCCATTTCTCTTCTTGACCCAAACACCCCTTAAAAACGGTTTTGCACATTTTGAAGTTATGAAAACTGATTTAAGCAAGAGTTTTTTAATTACCAGGTAATAATTAAACACAATTAGAATAAACAAACATGTTTCAATAAAAATTAAGTCACCAAATAAGCTAGAACTCAAGACAGTTTTTAGAGAATTTGAAAGACAATTTTTTTTATGCAATAAACTTAAAATTTCATTAACAAAGTAAAAGTTTACAAGACTTAAAAGTTAAAATGACAGAATGTAAATTACACAAAACTTAAAAACATTAAAATTAAAACTATCCTATCCTACTCCTAGATAACTCTTTCATCTCTGTCCTCTTTCTCTTTTATATGCAGTGTGTCTTCAAGGCTTTTGTGTTTGTTGTGTTTGTTTGGTGAGAGCTTCAAAGACTTCATCTAGACCCTCCATTTGCCTTGGAGCCCAAACCCTTTAATCTAAACCATTGATTTGTTTATCTTCTTCCTTGTCCAATTAGAAATTATTACGGATCGACCTAAGGTGTACCATGATGTGTGGGGTTAAGGTTGTTTTTGTCTATAGGGCGTGAAGTTTGGCGTGGGTTGTTGCAGGGATCTGCATAGTGAACAGTATCACGTGGTAGGGTTAGGGTTAGGGTTTGGCGTGAAATGGGATTTGAGAGAGATAAACAGTGTTTTCCTTTTAACTAAGGTGCAGGGGAAAACATTTTTGGTGATTGGCAGTTTGAGCCCCTCAAGGTGTAATGAGATATTGCATCCATCGTCCTTTTCTTGTTCATGGTTGATCCCTGAGGTTTGGTTAGGGTTTGCACCGTTAGTCCTTTTGGACTAACATTGTTAGTCCTTTAGGACTAACGGTGTAAAGGGTAAATGAGGCATTAGGTTAACGGTGTTATCATTTGGTTGGGCCAGGTTTATAGTTTTGGGCCTTTTGTGAATTCGATTTTAAATAAAAAAATAGGCTTTTCTTTTAAGGGATTTTTATATGTTGGGCTTTTAGAAGTACTTAAATACTTGTTGGGGTGACCCGGCCTATTAACTCGGGTTCGGTTTTCGATGCTCTTTCCAATGCTACTTCTCGGGGTTGACTTTGACTTCAATTTGACTTTGACTTTTGGCTTTAATTTTGACTTTTGCTTCACGCTCTTTCCGTTATCATGCTCGGTTTTGTCGTTTTTAGCTTCGATTATCGTCTTTTCTTGAATACCGTACTGGACAAATACAAATGCCGAAAACTTACAAATACCAATGTATTTGGTACGTTTTTGGTTATTTAAGTCCAATTTTAAAGGTCAAAGGTATGTGTATTTAGGCACATACCAAAATCCCCCATACTAAACTATTGTGTGTCCTCACACAATGCTATACGTAAACACTTAAGAAAACTAAGACTCTTAATCCCCCTCGACTAATAACCTCGAAAAGTAGCTAAGTGTTCATCAAGGGGAAATAAAGAATCAATAGCTTTAAAAAGCCCCGTTTTGACATTTTTAAAATATACATTTTTCCTACACCATATTTTTGTATTTTTCCTTTTTCTCATTTTTTTTACTTTTCTTTTTAAGCAACTAACTAACTTATTTGACTTTCGTTATTTTTATAACTTTTAAGGATCATAGAACAAGAAACATTTCAATCCTAAAATGCCCCAAAAAGGATAAATTCATCGTCCCCGACTTTTCATTTATTCCAAACCAAGCTTAAAACGAAATCACCGTTAAATATAAGTTAAGATGCTAACACTACTCATATTTGCAACTTGTGAACTTTTCGCTCCCGACAATTATTATACATATTAGGTGAATGTGCCATTTTGAATTTCAACCATGGATCAACGTTTTGCAAAATTCTATGCTTCACGTTCCACCCGAGAATAATGAGTTTGAAGGCGAGATCATCCCATGTAGCGACTTTCGTCTCGGCACATCCCAACCTTGCGGCTAAGTGACCAGGCTTTTGACACCCCACAGAGACTAGTATCGGGACTCACGGACCTTTGGTTTCAAAAACTCTTAGGTTTCCCGTATATACATAGCTTATTTAGAAAAACTTAAAATGAAATAGTCTTAGTTCAAAAGCATATTTAAATTTAAGAAAAAGAGATTTTCTCTATATTTATTAATTCACATTTACTACACTTAATACAATTATTCATTCTTAAGGAAGATCTCGACCTTTTAGAAGGCTGCAACATCGGTTGTGAGCCGGCAAGATGCAGCAAACTTTTATCAGTCTTGGATTATTATTCTTACTATGGGCTTTCTTTAGAAGGCTGCAACATCGGTTGTGAGCCGGCAAGATGCAACAAACTTTTATCAGCCCACAGTTTATAATTATTACTCATTTTTTTAATATAATACCATGATATAGAGAAAATTTCGTTTTAGAAAATTTAAGTATAAATTTGAACTAAAATTATTGATATCGACTATACTTCAAAAATTGTTGATTTAAGTTTAATTTCTAAAAATAGCACGTATTATTAGTCCGGTTAGGAGCTTATGGGAGAAAAAGCCACAAATTACACTCATGAGCTCTTAAGATTTCCAACTAATCCTTGTTTAGCATCCAACTCATACTTAACTCTATCATTTTTTGTTCTTCGCGGAAGGGGGGGGGGGATAATTCCCCCTGTGATCGCTTAGTCTAAATAGTTAAGAACAAGCCTAGAGCTCATCTCGCTCGATCGACTTTTGTAAAATTATATTCTTATTTCTACCCAGCTGTAGTAAAGTTAAAATTGTGACAAAACACTTTTTAAATTTTTTTTTTTTTTTTTTAAATTTTTTTTTGATATTTTTGAAATTTTTTCATTTTTTTTTGAAATTTTGGTGGTAAAAATGGGATTACGTGAAAACAACGACTGCAGGCACAATCAAATCGATAGATCCCCCCCATACTAGAACTAAACATTGTCCTCAATGTTTTAAGAAGGGTCTCTACGCAAATCCTAAGCCGTTTATTAAGTATGCTTAAAGATAAACGTTAGTCGATAAGATTTGGATATCGGATTCCCAAAATGAAGCTGAGGATATGAAGCTCGAGTAAACGAAGGACAAAACGCGAGCACGAGAGGCTTTAAAAATAAGGGAAATCCTGGACAATAAACCACAAAACACAAAACACGGAAAAGGAAAGAGGCGAGCCCTCTCACAACAACAAAACATTTATTCATTACTACTAAACTAGCATACTACTACTATGATAATACTAGGATAAGCATGGGTTGCCACCCACGAAGCGCTTGTTTTAGGTCACTTAGCTTGACCCGATCCCCCCATACTAGAGCTGGTCAAGGAGGA